>UELV01177334.1:2227-21948 GCA_900490015.1 Megastigmus stigmatizans | reverse complement strand
CCCCCCCCCCCAAAAAAAAACGCAGCAGATTCTAAAAGTCCCTCTATACAGTAAAATCCAAGAAAATAAACGATCTTGCAAGTGCACGCGAGCATTACGAAACAGCAGTTTCTCCCTAAACAGATGCTAAATACGCGATAAAGGCGTCAAACATTAAGATTCAGCAGACACACTTATTACGGTACACTCATTTACTTCGAAAACAGACAACCCGTTACAATAAAGAAAAATAAAAAAAAATAAACGAAACGTGCCCTTCAAACCGACCAAGAACAAGTGCGCGACATTACGAAACAGCATACAAGTCGTATAAAAATATCCAGTTTTCCAGTACGTCGCAGCAGAAGAAGAAAAGAAAATATAATGACGAGAGGCCACGCGCGCGCGCGAGGAAAGGAAAAAGTGTATTTAGAAACGACGACGAGAGTTTCTCTCTATCGCGACACCTGTTGTAGTCGCGTTCCTCGCTTCTTTTCATCACTCATATATATATATATATATTATACACACCATGGCGAGCGACGAAAGGCGTATATGAATTCACGCTATACGGACGTGCGCCGTTCGATGAATACAAATATATACACGCGAGCCATATTGTATATATATGTATGTTGTTCGCGCGTTAGGTATGCACGTGTGACGAATTAGACTATTAATGGCGAGAACACGTTTCGCACTTTTGCTACGTTTACTATCGTCACCCTAGTACAACGATTTGTATATATAAATCGCGCGTTTCTTGGGAAAAGCCACTCGTACTTTTAGAAAACTCACAAGTGCGTTACGCATTGCTTCTAAAACTACGGATCTTTTTAAATAATCCGTATACGTATATTTTCGTGACGCGCTGGCGAATCTTCATTTTCATCATCATCCAGAAATCAATTTCGCAAGATAAACACAAGTGCGTGCAGGTAACGAAACAAACAAGGCAATATTGGAAACCGCAGCTATTACCGGTCCCGAAAAATATATCCCTTGTTAAACAGACTCGTCTCTCGCGGTCCATCTCTCAATAACATATACGTATATACACAGGGCCGGTTCGAGTTAACAAGTGCAACTCGACACCCGCAGGATTATCATACACACACACGACGACGACACGCATATATTATAATACACACAACGCGGAAGAAAAGGCAAGGAGCGCGAATCGCCGCGCTGTCTCCCGTTGCTCGTATATAACACGATTATTATAGGTCTCGTCGGCTCTCCCCGGTGAAATTTTTCGTCGACTTCGTATAATACCTCTTTCTCTCTCTTCAATTTTTTCTCCCTCTCTCTCTCTCTTTCTGGCGGGTTCACGGGCACACACACGCAAACACACACAGGTGGAGTCTCGGGTTCGGGGACCTTCGGACTGTCGCGCTCCGACGAGTGAAAGTCCAACGCGTGTGCACGTATAATATATAATACATGTGCAGCAGCAGCAGCAGCAGCAGTCCCTCTCTTTTTCGAAGCAGCAGCGCACATGTGCGACAGAGAGAGAAAGAGAGAGAGAGAGAGAGAGAGAAGTCGATGGAATTCGCGCTTAGGCCACCCGGCGACCGAGAGATATATTGCGCGCGCGCCGCGGCTCAAAGGGTTTCTTCCTTACCGGGGATCTCCTTTGCCTTGGGGAAAGTCGATATATATAGGAGGGGAGTATCCACGGCGATTTCACTCTTTTATCGAAATCGAACGCTTTTGAAAGGGAGCTTTTGCACGAGATTTCTCCATTTGACCAAATCGTTCGCCATACTCGTATATCTATTGGGGTATATTAATAGATACCCCGGCTCGAATTATACAAGCACACCGAACACGTAACTCATCATATTTTCGCGATAAATGGACTCTTTGCGTGTAGAACGTGAATTAATTACTTGTCCGGCGATACAAGAGATTCGAAAACATTATTGAACTTTGGAATTCGCTGCAATTGAGTAACTCGGATTACAATGGCTATGGTTTTGCATAAAAATGTTAGTGCTGTGTCAAAACGATTTGTATAATTTCGACTGAACACTGTTTTTTTTTTTTTTTCATTCTCTCCGGTTATTGAGTCGCTGATAGAAAGATTCATTTGGCTCAAATGCGCCAGCTTAACTGTTAATGAATATGCATTTGAATAGAGCCAAATGCAGGTGAATTAACTGTTAAGGAATGGCTCAATTGCTATACGTAATGCTTGCCGCAAAAAGTGATCGTGCATTAACTGATAATGAATATTCCTTAACGGTTAAGAAATATGCATTTGAGTCAAATAACACGAGAATTTTTTTTCCCAAATGCATGGCGCATTTGGCTCAAATGAATCTTTCTATCAGTGTACGCGTGGATTTGGTAATGATACGCGTACAGTTTTAGGAGGGAAGGGGGACGCGTATGCGTAATTTTAGAATCGCGCTTAATAAAATAATAATGTCCGTGGCACGATTTTCCGATTCCACTGCGTGTAATCGCAAGAGTCATAAACCGTTCTACGACGACTATACTGGGATTTTATCGTTTAGTTATAATCATCTAACAGCTGTGTATCTTGCATGCGAGGCTAGGTATGTGATGTCTATGTGAAAAGTGTATAATAATTTTACAGTCTGGGACACCTTCTAAATCTCGGATGACTCGTTCAGGCATATAATGGCCCATTGTTAATAAAGCCAATTTAGTAATTATGAACTCCGCGAAAATTGTTTATCGATCGTTGAATAGGGTTTTTGTAATTTGTAATAACACGTTTTTCGTATATATTTTACTTGACCTACCACGATGTGGAAATTGCGGAAAAATTTTTCTTTTAATCAATGATTAAATATTGAATTCCTCGTTTACTAAAATATATGATCATTAATAGTCTTAATATCGTTTTTGGCACGAACTGCTGAAAAGGGTATATTTAAGATGCAGCTGAATGATGTAATAAAAGTTCCTATCGGCTAAAGAATTTTAATTGACGCTGGATAAGAATGCTCGTCCAGTGGCGGCTTTTTTACGAAACAAGGACTTATCAATGCGTTATCATCTTTCTTTAGCTTTCCTTTGACTTTCGACCGCGGCGTTTTATTTTTCACGAGGACGCGCGACCACGAAAATCGCCCAATTAATTTATGCGTAGATTAGTTGCGACTGCACACACAGGCGGGGAAAATCGAATATAATGTTAGGCGTGGGAATTCCTTTCTTTTTTTCATTCCCTTTTGGGCCAAGCTGCGAAAGCCAGTTCCCCGAAGAAAGAGAAAACTGTCGATTATATCCGGTGAGAGAATACGTATTTCGATCCTCTCTCGCTGTCTGGTATAGCTGTCGGCGAAGACGCGCGGCCGCACACATCTCATAGTTGCGCAAGATTAATCAAATCCTGCGGCCGCCCAAGTACTCGGCGAGATTCAATTTTGTCTTCGGATTCAATTTTCAGTTCGGCTTTTTCGTTTTTGCAGGAGGGATATATTGCGGAAATTCGCGAGTGCTTCTCGTTTATGGGCTTATTTCTCGTTATGCAAATAGTATGTGATTTATCGGTGAGATCGATCGCGGAAAATGAGAGGCATGGAGATTGCTTTGTGTGAAAAATTTTCACATATCCGATAAATTAAATGTATTTTTAATTAAATAGAAGCTGATGCATAATGTTCTATTATTAGTAGTACACGGTATAGTGTTTAATTTCCTAGGAATGTCTATTCCGAGCTTGAATGTGAATTTCACCTCGAAACTTTTATTTATGTATAGAAAGTATTTGCTCAGTCATTCAAACATTGCACATACAATTTTTTTCCCCGTACAAATGTCCAATGAATCCCAATATAACGTTCTAGAAACACACGCAAAAGTCCCTGAGCAAGAAGCCGACGCAGATTATAACGACAATAAGAGGGAAAATAAGAAGAAGAAGAAGAAGCAGAAGCGATATTGACTCTGTCGCGCGAGTTATCAGCTGGCCTTGATCCCGTTGCCCGTCGAGCTCAGCTCAATGCGCGACGCTCCGCAAGCGTCATCGTCCAGGTGTGTGTATATATAGTATACACGCAAATCCGTAAGTCATGCGCGACGCTCCACGCGGACGAGCTCCGTGCACGCGCGCGCACTCGCGGCTGCGAGAACGGGAGACGCGCCGAATTAGGATCGCCGCTGCACTTTCCATTCTGAACCAGATCGCCACGGTATACCGACTCGGCTCCTTCTCTCTCTCTCTCTCTCTCTCTCTCTCTCTCTCTCTCTCTCTGTCTTGTGAACCGCTCGAGGTTCGCGATGGTTTCCGCGTTCGAGCGGTGTGTGTTTCACGTTAAACGCTTATATCGACCTCTTCGTTCTCTCTTCTTATGTGTGTGTGTGTGTGTCTGTGTGCTTTGCGGTTTTTATGTTTCGCGGCGAGCGGTTTTTCGGGACGCCGACAACTGGACCCTTGTCCAGCGGACGAGAAGGTGCGGGTTTTAATGTCGTTTTGCATGCCATGGGCGAGGCTCAACTGACAAATGGACTTTTAACGATTTTTCGGAACGTTTCTGATGCTTGCTTTGAGCGGCGCCATGTAAAATTTTATTTGTGTACTGCGTGTACGGCTTTCTTTTGGCAACGTTCAAGTGGATTCATGCGTTATTAGGCTTGATTTATGGTTTTGGGTGTATTTGTTTCTCGAGTGGATGCGTGCTCTTAATATCTTTTTCGAAATGCGTATATATATTATTGGCTTGCGTAAGGTTTTGACAATATTAATAGGATAGGATAATTTCAATTGAATTTAAGAGCATAATGATACAGAATTTTTTTTATAATTAAATTTACGATTAAAAAGTGTTCCATTGGTGTACGATTACCTTTATACAATAAAAGGAAATTCGCGCTACACCGACTTATGGCCTGTTAAAAATTTGATAGCGAGGTATTCCGATACACCAATTAAAGTCACGATTTCGGGCAGCAAGAATCTCAGCGAGTATCGTTGTAAAATGCATATTTCATTGGCAGTGTATCAGTGTGGGTTTCAAAAGATATTCCGCGCCTTTAAAATTATCTTTGCTAGCCTATATAGATATAAGTTATCGCGAAAAACTCGCGAAAGCCTGTACCTCGAAGGCAACACATGAAATCGAAATACTACGTGTTGTTTTTTTCTTTAAAACATTTTGTAAAGAATACATTTTCGTCTTTATTATTGTTAAGTAATTTATCCTTATAAACTCTATCCAATGTTAGAAAAGGTGTAGAATGTAAAATTTAAAACTTGAGCTGATCAATTCCACGAAATAGTAACCAAACCTATTTTCTATACTTTTATAATTGTTTTTTTTTTTTATAAATTTTAAGATATATTTATGCTGCTTTTTATCAAACGCACTGGCTTTAGATTATGCCGGGCAATGTCTGAGAATAAAATGCGAATGTTAACAATTTTTTCGGGACATAAATATAGCTTTTTCAATCGAGTCAACCAATAAAACGGTGACTGCTTTTAGCTGAAAATCACAATCTAAACGAGCGGCGCGCGAGGTAGCAAAAAATCTAGCGAATTTAAATACGGCAATATAGGACCGGGACATAAATATTCTATGGTCTCGAGAGATGCAAAATAATTATTCAAAGCGATGATTATACCGATGCGATGCCGCGCAAGAGTTCCACAAATCGAAGCCGGAGCGCGGCGGCAAAAAACGGGAAGTGATGGAGAGAATAAAACGGGACATCTGAGAAAGTGGAAGTGAAACACTAGTATACGCCGGGCGTCGTATACTGGACTGAATTGCATACTTACTTAATATTTGATGTTACGCCGGCCAATATTCATACGTAATGAATATCTATTTGTGGATAGAATTTCGTATGGGCGAATATTGAACGTTTATTTTAACCGAAATAATAAATCGCTTATTATAGATATAAAAGTAATAACTTTGCAACGTTACGATTATTTTGTATGACAACATCAGAAACAAATTGGAGAAATAATTTTATTACAAATTAAAACGATTTTTTTTTACAGAGTCATATGAATGCACAATTGAAAAAAAAACTTTATATTTAATTTATTCAGTCAAAAAATATCGTTTATCCCACACCTTCAAAATTCGCGTTAAAAACGTACAAAATTGAAACGATAATCGATAACCGTTCAATTACCCAGGAAAAAAGGCGCTCGCCGAAACCCGATTAAATATTCCACGCTCTAAAAATCAAAGCCCCACCCAGCTCGCCTCATCCTCACTACCACCACCAGCGCTCCAATTGAAAAAAAAAAGAACCCCCTCAAAGTTTCAATACCCCCCAGCGCGCCAATCATCTCTCCACCTGTGCTCGCACTGCACGCAAAAAAAAAAGAAAAGAACGTCGCGCACATTCCCTGATGCAACCGAGCGTCAATGCAATTACGGGAAGGGGGCTCGACGGCCGCGCGCCGCTGCAGTCACGCATCACAAAGCTCCCCCGACGCAAAACCGTGCGCGCAGCCTCCGATTCATTCATCTATTCAGTCGCTCGCCTCGTCGAGCGCGACAATCATAAAAGCGCGCTTGTATGTGTGAGAGAGAGAGAGAGAGAGAAAAATCGGATATATCGTGGGGGATCGAATTCCCATTGAAAATAATACACGGAGAAACGCGCACATGCGTATACCCACACACACCCAAAAAGACACAGGTACACAGACAGAGACGGTCGGTGCACGTATAGACAGTAAAAGCAGCGGCAAGCGGCAAGCGGCGCGCACAGAGAGAAGGAAGTAGGTCGGTGAGAAGTCGCGCCGGCACAGCAGCAGCAGCAGCGGCAGCAGCGGCTCGTAAGGCCAGCGCCACGAGCAGTCAGTCTCGCCAAGTTATTCCGGGAGTCAACAGGTGCCTCGGCTCCACTCGCGCTGGGTCCACCCGAATACCCACACACACACGCACACACACGCATAACAACCACTGTACAGAGCCACTCTTGCTATATACCGCTGCAGCCGCGCTAAGCCATGGTGTCTTGATATCGTGTATAACCCATTGTAAACACGCAGTCGTACGAACTTCAATATAGACGGACTAATTTCTTTTTTTTTTTTTGTTTCGAACAATAAGAATCCCGGAAGATAGATATATAGTCGGTGGAGAAACTTTTCCCGGAGCGTCGAGAGAAGAGGATACATTTGGTTGGAACCTGTGTATATTAGCTGGATATCCGTGCCGATGGCGAACTCAAAGGTATAAAAGAGAGTAAGCGAAGGATTAAAAAAAAGAAAAAACAGAAGCGCGAGATCGTAAACAGTCGGTCGTTCGAGCCCCGAGCACTGTGTATATAGCCTTGGCTAGACGTATGCGACGCGCGGCTCTGTTTCTTCTATATACGCTCGCGCTTCATTCACCGATCCGTTTCTCTCGCGCGCCAGCGGCGTTTACCTACTCATTGACTGATATCCCTGCCTCTCTCTATCTCTCTCTCTCACTCACTCGCGAGCAGATCATAACGCTCCTTTTTGCACCGATCCGGCTCCGATCGTAAAACTCCCCTTGTGTGTATGTGTGCCTATATCGACTGCTTTTTCCGCCGTGTAAAAATAAAAACAGAGAGACAGAGAGATAAGGTTTGGTTCTTCCGCGTCCGGAGGGAAAGCGAAACGAGCAGTTCCGGACTCGCGGTTTCGGTGAGTTCGAAGGCGTATATAGGGGCAGGGAGAGAACTAGATCGGGATTAATTATACCGGGCGCACTGGCCAATTAATGTCTCGGTTACAGCCGATGATTTCTGGAGCGTAAAGTGCCAGAGAGAAAGAGAAAGAGAGAGAGAGAGAGAGTTGAGATACGACGAGCCGAGTGAATTTGGCTTTCGCGCGCCGGTGTGGAAAAATTTGGATGAAGCGAACGGCGATGGATTGTTTTTTTTTTCTTTTATGGCTGAGTTATTATTGGTGTTACGGTGGGATATGTGGTTATGTAAAGACAAGCGCAATTACGGCATTAGACGCGTGAAATTGCGGTTGCTTATAGCGAATGAGTTTATGCAAATAGAAATTTGATATGCGACTAGTGCTGTTATTTTTTTTCCGATTCACATTATTTTTCTTCTTTTTTTTTATATAAATAGCTGATTTTTTACTGAATAATTTTCGTGCATAATTTTCTCTATAATTACAAATAAATCGGGAACCTGTAAAGATAATATTAAAGGAATTCTAATTTCGAATGAGTTTTAGTACGACTTCTGGTGATGCGTAATAAGGATATCTTTTTTCTTCGATCATAAAACGTGTAGTATCCCAAGAAATATATTGCAGCACGACAAATTACGTTTGAACCGTTACAAAATTAAAGCACCATCGTTAAAGCATGTTTCCTAAAATTGCGGTGCATAATTTTTTATACCCATCTTCTTTGGACATTTCAGTTAATTGGGCTCGTAATTGGTAACGAGAGCAGACCGTTTTTTCCCTCAATAAAGTAAAAAATAAATAATGTTTCAAGTTATTTCTTTTATTTTCTTTCCAAATTCTTAGCGTTTGAAGTTTCTAAAAGTTATTGCTCTTTTTCGTATACACAATAGAGTTTTTGAGTTTTACTTTCTATGAAATAATTTCGGCGATATCAAACAAGCGTAAAAAAGTATTGAACCTTTTGAATTTGAATTAATGCTGTATCACGAGGATCGTAAGAAAGTGAAATCACACAAACATTTTACTGTGTATGCCGGCGCTTTTTTGAACGCATACGTGCAATCAGGACGGGATTGCGATTGATTCGACAAAAAGTAAATTTCAGTAAATTCATTACAAAAAACATAATATCATTTAGGAATAGGTATCCGATAAATAAGTCAAATTTAGATTGATACATTTTTTTTTATAATTTGTCAGATTAGCTTAGTTTTTTAAATAAATACATCCTTTCCATAATAAAAAAAAATAATAAATTTCTTGTATTGACTAAAGATTAATAATAATATTTTACCCACAAGTTTTTCGCGAAATTAACTTGTACCGTTAAATCGAAGAAAAAAAATATCGTATTATAAAATGCTTGACTTTCACTGCTTTGAAAACCATGGAAAAAAGTTCTTATCCTTATTCATTGCAAAACAGAGTAGTTTACCAATTATTCATAAAATTCAATATAATACAAACACAAATTTGAATATTTCAAAAAGTAATGCCATAAATATTTCCCTCAGATTATTCTAGCGTTCGCGCTACTAGCAGCGGCATCGTCGTCTTTCGCAACAACAACAACAACAACCACAACAAATACATCAGCCAGTGAGCTGCCAAAGCCGAGCTATGCACGGACGATGCTTAAGGTATCTCGTAGTCTGCCCGGCGAAACCGAGGAGCTCAAAGTCCGTACCAGCGAAGGCAACGTCGCTACTCTAATAGTGAAGCGCCGTGAGAAATCCGTTAACAACGTCAACAACGTTAACAACGTCAACAACGTCAATAACGTCAACAGCGTCAATAACGTCAACAGCGTCAACGTCTCCAGCGATGTTCCAGCGTCCAATGGATCTACCTACGAGGCACCCTCGTCAACGACCAAAGCTCCAACGACAACGACAACGATCGGTTACCAAAACGTCGAGGTCGACCCGTGGAGTCGCTTGCAAACCTGGAGCAGCGTCTCCAGCAGCAAAGGAGCTCAACCGCTGAAACAGCAGCAACAACAGGAAGAGTCGAGAAGTTGGATCCCAGTGAACCGCCGCTTCGACAGTTGGAAACCCGTCCAGCAGCCTTACAACACCGAGGAGCCGAAGAGGTCCTGGCTGGTGGCCGATCAGCTCGAGAGCTCCCGAGGCTTCCAGACCATCCCCGCCGACGACAATTCCAACGAGAGGATCATCCGCTACGCCTTCCTGCCCCACGAACCGCCACGACGTACCACCCGCACCAACGTCGGCGCCAATCTGATGAAGAACCGGGACGCGAAGAATGTACCGGCCGAGGTCGTCGTGAGATCCGAGATCAACGTGAAGCCGCAACCGGGTCAGCCGCAGATGCAGGCTAAGCGATTGCCAATGTCCCTGGACGCGGATGGGACGCCGATAGTTCACGGCAGACGAGTTCCCGATGAGCCCATAGACAAGATCCAGGTCTGGAGGAACGCCAGGGTCATCAACGATCAGCTGGTGACCGACGCGAGCGCCGACTCCACCACCACTGCTCGTGGACTGTCCGAGCTGTCCTCCGGCCAGAGCTTCGAGAGATTCTTCGAGGACGTGAATCGCAGGTGAGCCAGTCTGTCGGTGGCGATCGGTATAGCGCTCGATATTCCTTCTGGGCGTGTGCAGTTGCTGCTGTACTGTTGCTCAAGGGCACACGGCTGATCGTGACGAGGATGGCCATTAAAGCCAAGCTGACCTCCTTCCTGCGTTATAAGCCATGGGAAAGTGTAGGCATTCGCGTGGAATTGGTGGCAACTCGCGCGAGCTGCGAGTAGTGGTTTGACTGAACTTGGGTGTGTTTGTACTGATTATCTGGCGGCGCGGTGCACTACACTTTTCCATGCTAATTGTGGGGATTGGTATCGGCGGTAACCATTGCCTTGCAGCGACTTCTTATCTGGATCTCTCGAGTTTGCTTGATGGGCTGATTAGTACCTAAACTGCCTATTATGGACTTTTTTTTTCTCGAAACAGTCCGTAAATTTAAATTTCGTTTTTTAACAGCAGTAGTATAGTTATTATGTCAAAGTAAATCTTTTAAAAACCAGTATTCTCGATTATAAATATATCAAAGATGAAAAAGTACAAGTAATGTAAAAAAAAAATTTAATTGAATTCCAGTGAAATTCAAGTTTCTGTAAATTGGAAAGCTGACAGGCATTGAAAATTGCTGCGGTCATTATAAGATTGAAAAAGCTTCGATGCAAATCTCTCATCTATATACATTTCCTCGTGTCTCGTGTTTTTAGCTTCAAATAAATGTCATACCACGATTAATAATGAAAATTGTACGATTCACTAGCCATGACTTGGAAATTCTCTAATAGTCATAACCCGCGTGAGACGCTTTCTGTTATAAATAGCACAGATGACTGGTATTACCGTTTAATAGCTACGGTTCCTTAGGCAATTACGTTTTATGTTTTCTGTAAGTAACGATTCAAAAGTGAAGATAAAGATGACACAACTCTTGCGATATTTTGAGAGCTGAATTCACTGTTTGAAAAGCGGTTGGCTGAAACCCCCCGTTTAAAAAAACACGATGTTTCTCTGCTTTGGTTGAGTTATATGAGGAAATAGACGAGAAAGCCGGCAAAATTTATCGCTTTTCGCGAATTTATTTGCACGCAATTATTCCTTTTAACGCCGCGAGGATTTGCATTTCTACTACTAAATGGGTTGAAAGTGCAAGACTGGTTTCATAGTCTGCAGTTGTGCTCAAGTTGCGAAAATAAAACATAATTCTCACCGAGCCACGAAATGCAGGACAGGTCTAAGGCATTTTGCCCATATAGTAAATTTAGGAATCCAAGGCATTTATCCGGGCTTCTCTCATTAATTGTAGATTAGAAAAAATCACCCCCGATGTTGACACCATAAATGATTTCCCGTTATTTTGAAACAATTTTCTGTTAGGACTTTCGCGGAACGCCCAAGTCTGTCGCCAAAGGTTTTTTTCTCAGTGTAGAAATACAACCTGCCACTTTTCAAGCACGTCTGGTTGCCATCAATCCCAATCTCGAACAAAAAAATCACTCTTACTTTAATTCAATTTTTTGCGGTCGATTCGAAATTCTACGAGCGATCGTGGTCGCAATTTCAAATTAAAAGAAAATTGGACGTAAGAAGTTTTGTGGGATAATTTATGTTTTTTTCTGTATTTGTGGTAATTTTCATACTTAAAAAAATTGTACGATCGTTACGACTATCGGCTTTCGGGTCATCCACCTTGAAGCATTTGGTAATTACCGGCAGATTTTGGCACTTTCTTCGAGGTAAAAAGACGGTAGTTTGTCACGGTTCAAGGCATTTTGATATAAATTTGTATAGGAAAGGTATTAAGATGAACCTTCCGGCAGACACGGATGTTAGTTCGGTTAAAGACGGTAAAGTCTTATGGAGAAAGTGAACGGCTAAAAATTTTGTTGACAGAAAGCTGATTATTTCTTTGAGAAAGCCACGCGAGTAAGTAACTTCTATTTTACTCTTAACTTGGTAATTCATCGCGCTAAACCTGTTTAACGAGCTGTTTAAATCCACGCTGCAGAAGATTATTTTTTACCGACAAGTTTAAAATTAATAAAATTATTGTGGACAATAAGTAATAAATATTTCATAAATTTTGAAAATCCGTTACAATGAAATGTAAACCAGGTGATGTACTTAGTTTTAATATATTCCAACGCGAACTTACTTTACTAGCCGATCTTTTTTTTTCCGAAAATCATTTAAAGAAAATGTTAAAATAATGCATTTTTAATATAGGCACAGCTTATTTGGAGCGCGAAATATTAGCTTATTATTGAAACATAATTCTCAAGTTACACTATGTTCGCTGCAATTAATTAGCTATTGCTTACACGATTCATTGATATTAAGTAGATTATCTGTTGGCGTCAATTAGTGCATGAGGCATTTCTGTATAAAATAAGTATGCGTTTCATTAACATAATAAATTGTATCATTTAACAATTCTGCATCCTTTATCTGCTGGAGTGCAACGAAATATAAGTAGGCTCATATTATAAAGCATATATCGATTTAAAGCACCCGGTGAATTTGTCTGTTAAAGATACGGCAAGAATCCAGGCGAGGAGGCGGCAGCAAACAAGCTAAAGACCTACCGCAACGAAGTCCTAGCAGCCGAGATTTACGAGACGGCAGAGGATACTTACCGTCCGAGCATCCGCAAACGTATGCTTCAACCCGAGGTAGCAGCGATTTATCCCAACTCCCGCTTGTACTCACCACCCGAGTCTCAAAAGCAATCGGCACCGAGCATAAAACCAGGAACTCGAGCACCGGTACTACAGTACGCGCATCCCGAACTCGGCGTACAACCAGCCAAGATCGTGAAGAACGAGAAGAGACGCGCCGACGAAGCCGCCACGGAATCACCCGCTCGCCAGCGTTTCGGCTATCAAAGTCAGCAGCAGCAGCAGCAGCAGCAGCAGCATCAGCAGCAACAACAGGGACAGCAGCATCATCATGGCGAGTACAGGCAGAAGAAGAAGTACGTGCTGAACGACAAGAACATCGTCGACTCGTACACCTTCAAGAATTACTATCCCAATCAGCACTTTTATGGACTAAAGCGGCCCATGAGCGAGGCGCCCTTCTGGGTCAAAATCTCGGAGAATCTCAAGAGCCAATTCACCGATGGGGTTAACAAGGTGAGTTGAACTGATTGTTACTTTTGTCGTCGCTGCATTATTTTGCCCTTCGACAAGTGAAAAACACCGAAACGGTAATTAAACTCTATTTATTAAAAACAGATTGTGCTCCAAATAATAATTAATCGATTGTAGGTCTCGGAATATACGAAGCCAGTGTTCGATCCGCTAGTCGAAGCGACGCGCAAGATCTCGGAGAATCTCGGCCTGTCGAGCTCGCGTTCCCAGGACCCGGCCCAGGACAAGATCGGCAGCGTAGCCACCGGTTCATCCGTCCTGATACCGGCGCTCGGTCTGGTCGCCTCGGGCGCTGCACTGGGCATCGGTGCCGTGGCCGTGGGTCGTTACCTCGACGTCGACGTACTCAAGCGATCGAACGATGGATCAGCCCCACTGGAATACGTCGGTGACAGTGAGAGAGCACTGGGTGTCATCTCGGAGATGGATGAGAGCCAGCGAGCGATGGGACAGGTCGAGGGGGGAGCCAGTAGTGACGTCAATGGGGTTTATATTCTGGTGCAGGAGGGACAAGCTGGACAAGCGGCGACCAGGAGGAAGAGGAGCAGTTCAGATGTCGAGGATGACTCGAGGTAAGCTTTCGTTGCTTTTGTTCGAGTTTTATTATAGCAGGGAACGTAATTTCATTGTATTCAAAAGGTTTTAGACCTTGTTCAGCAGCATTCACGATCAGGTAACGTTTGAAGGAGGTGTAGGTCATTGTATATTATTATATTTTAGAAACTTATGACTAAAGACAATACCTAAAATTACCGATAAGGTCATAATCTTTATTGCCTATTCTCGCGCTTCCTTCTAGAACGCTAATAATGTTCTGGAACCTTTAGGCGTATGCAGCGAAAAGGTGCCGATCCGATCGCGGAAATCGTAGAGATCGATGTGCCCTCTAGATCACTCGGGGACACTACAAACGACGAGGGTAATGACATTCACCTCGATAACGAGGAAGCACTCGCTAAAGCGATCGTCGAGCAAACTTTGGAGGCTATCGCAAGCAGATCCGAGGCGAAGAAAGAACACGTAAGATTTGGATCGGTTTTTCTTATATACTGTTGTTCTTTCGTTTATGGTGTTCACATGACTTTTAAACAGATACAAGTAGTTTATGGTTTCTTGCTAAAATAATTTACTTTCTCAAAGTACATGTAATTATTTTTACTAAAAGATGTTCGTATAAATAATAGAATGAGAAACGATGATAATATATTTAAAAATTACTTCTATTGGACACTTTATGGATGTATAAAGACTTCAACTATCCATTTTTAAAAAAAATACACGGTCACAGCCATATTTAGGTCAGCTTTGTTTAAATAGAAAGCTCAAAGTAGTACAATTAATTTAGCTTAGGCTCTGCAGCTAATGATTTCTTTGTGAATGTTTGAAAAAGGTGAAGGAAGTCGCAAGGACGAGGCGAAGGCGCAGCTTGGGCGACGACGAGCTGGACGACGCGCTGCAGAATCTGGAGAACGCGGAGGTCGCCGAGGCGGGCAACAACGGACACATACCCGGCGACTGGACTAACACGCCCTGCGCCAAGAGGATATTCTGCGACGAGATGCTGAAACGCGGATCCGATGCTTACATGTTCATGGAGAAGAAGATGTCCGGTTTATTGAGGATGTGAGTGACTTTTAATTTTGCTTTTCTATTGGAGAGGATGTATTCGATGAATGATGGATAAGTATCTTAGGACTAAATGGGACGTTCTGGATTCTTTTTTTTTTTTAATTTAAACTACAGAAACGCATTAAACAGTGCAGAAATATTCGAAACGAATCATTCTTAACTTTCCAATTTACAATGTCGCAGCTGAAAGAATATCCATTAATTCGAGAAATATTATTGTAAATTTCATGTAATTATAATTTAACGCATTTAAAGTATCTCTCGAATTGGTTTACAATCGTTAATTGGAAGCAGCAACACGTGTACCGTGGCTCTCTCGCCAATGTCCGTTAATTAATTATCAAGAGCGTTTTATAAATCTCGATAATCCCACTAATTGAACGTTTTGCATATTTGTTAAGAGAGAGAAAGAGAGAGAGAGAGAGAGAGAGAGAGAGAGAGAGAGAGAGAGAGAGAGAGAGAGAGAAGCAGAAGAAGAGGAAGGAGAATCAGATCGCACGGTTAAACGAGTTCGCGTGCTCACACCGTAAAACACACTCGACCCTTTTTTTCTCCTCTCCCATATACCGGCAACTGCAATCTCTTTTGGAGCGCATTTCGTTTGCAGAGTACCGTTAAGAATTTCCAAAATGTCCGGATTCTCCGCGAACCACACACAGACACACACACACACACACACACACACATATACAGACCGGCTGTATATATGCAATCGATTCGAATGAGAGAGCGAATATCAGTTCCATTCCGGATTCCGCGCGGATCTCGCGTGCGCGAACACGAGAGACACTCTCATTAAGGCGGCCGTAGTCACCAAGGTGGCATTTTCGGTGTTTCATCACGAGATTTTTTGATTATTTGGCCGAGCCAGAGAAAGAGAGAACCTGTTCTGATCTGCAGACACGAGCAGCTCTCACTCGTGGAAGGAATGCGTCAGGAGGTTCATATATGGGGGCTTTTAAACATTTGCCAGCGATGGAACAGCTCGGTATATGTATAATTATGTTTTTTTACCACTTTTGTTTGCGCGCCGATTGTGCTATTCGGTCGATGTGTCTAGATTACCCTGCACAATCGGATTCGTTGTAATTTTCGCGAAATTTTGGTCTTTACTTTCTTTATTTGGAGTGGAGGATAAGTGCCGGTGGAGGTTCGACCTCTCTTGTTTTTTCTTTTTTTTTTTTTTCAATGCAGGTGAACTGGTTTCGCTCTCGCTTTTAAAAGCACCGTTAGTTATCAGAGATTTTTCTGCCGCCGAGTTGTGAATCAAATTTTGATCTGTTTTATGTTCTTCGATAAATTTACTGCGAATCACTTTCGATTAGATCATATACGTTAACCTGATATTGTTCTAATACGATTTTCATTTGTTAAAGGTAAATTATCAACACTTCTGATTATTACCGATCGTTACAAATTATTCGATAGTTGTATAGAAAATCTAATCTATGCTGCACGTTCGTGCGTAATTCACTAGAAAATCAGTCTTCCAATCGAAACGCAACTGCATGAAAACAATTCTTTTTCACATTCGGCGTAAGAAAAAAAAAACATCTCACATATTCAGCGCACAGCATCTCTAACACCGTCGCGTTCTAGCATCCACAAAGAAGCCTCGTGAGATGAGAAAGAAAAAGAAGAGGAAAAAAAAGGAAGCCACGATCGCGGCTAGTGGGGGACAAAGAAAGAAGGAAGAATGGGTATCTCGGATAACTTTCCTCTCTCGGCGGCTTTCGCTCGCTCGCCTGCGCGCACCTCGTGTATGCATCGTCGTCCTACTGACTGATACTCGGTAGGCCGGCCACGGGAGACTTTTACCTCCTAGAATTAGCACAGTTTTCACTCGCAGCAGTGGCCGCTCAGCAGCTGTATATACGTGGAAAAACCTCTTGGAATCGCCGCTCGATTTATTTGCGCTCTCGTGTTGCCCAGCTGCTGCTCCTCTTTTTTCTTAACCTTTTTTTTCATCCTCGTCGTTCTCTCTATCTCGCGTGAAAATGAAACTCCGACCTTCCGATCGTCTATACATACACACACGCATGCACGATTTCCGCATAATACCCCGCGAGCGTGCGTATCGAATTCTGGGTTATTGAATATTTGTTTTGAGCGTGCACATGTATATATATATAACGTATGTGGGTTTTCTATTTAAAGTGTACTAACGGCTTTCGATTTTGTTGCCGGCGCGCACGCTTGCATTGAATTGTTATAAGGCGACTCTAAAAGAGAAATTGACGTTTGCGCGATAGCGGGACACGCGCGTGTTAGCTATACATATAGAGGAGAAACTGTGGGTAAAAAAGAAAAGAAAAAACGAAAATGCCTTTTGGAGAGGTAATTATGCCCTGGCTTTTAATTGCTTATATATAGAGATTCCGTGTGTACAGTTACTTAATGGACGTCTCGTTTGGCCATTTATTTATTCATAAAAATTGTGGATGTGCATCGCTGTGCAGTACGTGGGATACGTGTGTGTGTACATATATACATATTAACGGCTGCGCCGATCTATGAAAGTGAGCGATGTACGAAAACATTTTTTTTTTGTGGGTTAGACCTTATGATTAAAGTACAATAACTATTTTGTTGTATCGATTGCAAAATCGGTGACGATAAACGAGTGAAGAAATCTGTGACTCGGGTGCATAGTCTTATCTCGATGCGGGCTAGTGACGTTGAGAAAATGATTCATCACATGCCGAATAATCATAGTTTGGAATTTTTTTTTCATATTTCGTATCCCTGAGATAAAATGTATACTTGTGCTTTGTAAGCTTGAGTATGTATACTGTTTATGACATTCTAAATTAATTCCATTGTCGTGCGGGTAAAACTATCTGTATATAGCATTTATCTTATATTGAACAAAGCTACATATATTTTCTTAAAGCTATTGCTTCATTATTACATTAACTGTATTCAACATAATCGCATGTGTAAAATTATTCATTGTTTTAGAACAGTAGGACTCATTGGTTACTAATAAGCATGAGAGATTATTCGTTGTCGCACTAAGAAAACTTTCTCATCGGTATCCATCGTTCCATCTATTCAATTTGTTATAAACAATAATTATGTACGACAAATTAGCGGAAACAAGCTTGATCTAGATAATCGCCGATACTATTTATCTTTTACGAAGAATTGGAAATAATGTCACGAGTCAGAAGAACAAACAAGAATACATTCTCGAGTATTATATTACTGAAAAATTAGCACGTGGTACAGCCTCCCATATCCCAGGGCGTGAAAGCGAAATCCGTGTATCCACACACACACGCACACAGACACAGGGCTTTATTTGGTTCTTTTGCATTTCTATGGCACTGAAATCGATTTTTGTCGATTTTTACACCTGACGAGTGAGGCGCGCGCGCGCGCGAGCGGCGAGAAACGGTTTCGCGAGATTCCTGCATAATATGTAGGTGAAACGAGTTTGCCGTACGGCTTTAGATAGTTTTACTTAATGAACTACTATCGCCGGAACGAATCGAAAATGTAGTGCGATTATCGCCCGTGTGTGTGTATGTGTGTGTTCTGTCCGATTTACCGTGAGACATCCTCCAGCGCCTAATTGATTCGTTAGATTTGTCGCTTTGGAAAGAGAAATTAAATGCTTTGCAAATTATACGTCTATTTCGAGCGCGTCGAGGCGAGTATACGAAGTGACAACTTTATGGACTTTCTTCGCCGTGTGTTGGCCGATAAAAAGAATTAGGAATCTAATATTTGACACGCGACGTTACGATGCGAGGTGGCATTTGATGAATTCTCGTTCCGCGCGTGTGGGACTACGTTCTGAGTGGTGAGATCCTGTTTTGAGAGAATCAAAACAGATATTTGCAAGTTTTTAAAATCACGATGAATTTTATGATAATTTTTTAGATTCAAATTTCATGCACATAATTTAGACAAATTTTGAGTATATGCAATAGCAACTCCATTATTAGAAAGGTATATTTATAAATTAGAGATTTATATTTATTTGCACTAAAAGAAAATTAATTTGAATATATTCAAGTCAGTATAAGGGTTCCCTTATTTATGGTATTATGTTAACTTCTTGTATAAGAAATGGGACACAAACAAAAATTGAATAAAATTGAATCTTTTTCTGTCGATAAAACACTGTAGCCATCAGCGTTTTGTCCGGAAAGTGATTTGCGATTTCACTCATTGAATAGATATTTGATGTACAACCTGTTTCTCCTCTAGAAAACGTACGGTCTTTATTAGACTGTCACAATTAGTCAGCTATTTCGCGAATTGTGAGCAAAAGAAATTGTTTTGATCCAGCAGTCGATGCACGCGACCCAAATTCAATTCTCTTACATCGCGAAAACTCGGCGCACTATTTATATATATCGAAAGCACATAAGGCCCGTTTTTTCTCCATCTCGATTCGAATCGGAATCGCTCGGATTTCGAAAACACACGCGAGACATAAGCGCTCTGTCGCTCTACAAGACGCAATCAGCATAAAGTGTAAACAGGGTATAAAGGAACAAAAAAAAAAAGATGGGAAACGGAGAAGCGGAACAAAACGTAAATTATTTAATTGCTTAATAGCCATTAGAAAAGGCTGCACTTTCACATCCTGTTGAAAAATATTGAACGCGGCAATCTGTTTAAAAAGAACAGTGAGAGAGGAAGAGAGAAGCACAGAGAAAGAAAGAAATTACGAAATTACAAATCAATCACCTCAATCTAAATAAATTTATCACCATCTTGGGCATTCGGGTCAGATCCGTAGACGGCGCGCAAAAAGTGAACTCGCGCGCGCGCGCGGGGGGGGGG
>UELV01177332.1:12469-56302 GCA_900490015.1 Megastigmus stigmatizans | reverse complement strand
GAGAGAGAGAGAGAGAGAGAGAGACCCTGTGATACTCTCTGCACACGTGTACACACCTCGCGGGAGTGCATGTATCTCGTTTTGATGGACGGAGTAACGAGCTTTCATCGTCTCGTGGTGGCCAAAAGATCGCCCGGAGATTCGCTTTCGTGTTGCACTGGGTGCACTGTGTGTGTGTGTGTGTGTGTGTGCATCTATGAAGCTACCCTTTCTTGGCAGCGCAATGGACTTGTGCAAACAAGTCGCTTTTTTGGCCTTTGTTCCAAGTTAATGGGGGAACTTATAGGCGTTGCAGCCGTTTATTCGCTTTGATTTGTTTTGATATTCTTTTAGGCTGCGGTGTTAGTGCTGCGTTCGCGATTTCCTTTCCGATGCATTATTTGGGGATTCGAGGTTCAACTTGGGCAAGTATACAATTTTGCAGTGTGGAGAAATTTTTGTTTAGACTTTCTCGGAAGCTGCGAACCAACTTTTCAAAGCGATTTTTTACGAACTGCTATAAAAAATTGCGAACAGGACTAATTTTTAGAAGCCTTCTTTACTTATAGAAAACGTTCAATTACGTTTGATTAAATAATACAAATTTAAACAAACACTTCTATTGTAGAAAACAAATAACCGATCGCAAATTTTTATAATACGTTTCTTAAATAAACAATCTCGCGCGCGCGATTTTAAAAGTTATCGAGTAAACAAACTCTTGCGTTTTATACGAGTGTCTGCACGAAACGACAGCTTAATTGACTATTAACCCCCCGTAGTCGTTCCCATAAACTTTTTTTTTCGCTCGCGCTCAAACTCTTTCATGTACTCGACACTTGTATTAAAAAAAGAGTCTGCACAAATAAAAAGCGATTCTTTGCTCGGCTTCTATTTAAAACAAAAAAAAATGAACTCGTGCGCACTCGACAAAAAGCGCAGCAGCAGCAGCAGCAACATCTCTGGCTCATCCGTTCGTATAGCAGTATTATATACAGTTGCGCGAGAGAGAAGGTTATTTCGGAACCACGCGGCACTCGCGCGACAGATTAATGTCGCTCTTTAAAAGCAACAGTACTATATACAGCTTCGTCGCCTCCCTAACTTTTTCTTCCCCAATATACACGAACGTTACTCTTGGGCTCTCTATAAATACACCCCGCCGTAAACATTCGTGCATATAAAGCTAGTGTACAGTGAAACTTTATCGGATCATGAAAATAATCAACTTTCGGTGTGTGTTTATGTGTGTCTGTGTTTGATGAGGAGATTAAGATGAAAAAAGAGGCGAGTGTATATGAAATCTTTTGTGGCTCTGTTTTTGAACAAACGAACGAGCGATAAGCCAATATTCTTTCTTTCTCGATGTATTATAAGAGGCTATTTTAAAAAATTGACGGTATAAGATGACGAATTATCTTGGGTAAATAATAGCGAAAGGAAAAGTACGCGCGACTCTGAAATAATTGTTCTGTAAAAAGTAGCTAATAAAAAAAAGTGAGCAGGCAACTAATGCTATAAAAAGCATTCTAAAAACAAGATAATATATATACTTGGCTTTAAGCAACATAGACAATTATTCCAACAATTTATTAAAGCTAAACCATAAAATCACAAATAAACATTTATCACGTCAGCACGCTATATATATGTATAAAGAAAAAAAGAAACTTGTCTCACATCAGGCGCGCAAAATTGCGCAGAAGGAAAAGTGCGTGTATAGCCGCAGTATACCAATTTTATTTCGAAACAGAAAAGGAGAAGAGAAAAAGGAGCTCAAGAACATCGGCGTAGTAACCGCGGATATAAACAAAAGTATGCTCAAATCCGCAAAAGCATCGTGAGCGTATACCGCCAAAAAAGGCAAAGAAAAGCGAAGAAGAAGAAGAAGAAGAGCACTGCAGTCGCGCTCGAAATTAACCCTCAACAATAAAAACGTACAACAGTCGTTCCCAATACTTATGCACGCACGCGCGCGTGGCAGCATCTTTCCACTCTGCACTCGTCGCGCAAAAACAATGCGCCACGCGCAAGAGAAGAGCAATTGAAGGTGCGCGCGGAGCTGCGGCAGCTCTTCCGTCACCCATTAATCTTCTCTCGCTCCTGACACTTTCATTAAAAAAAAAGAAATGAAAGAGAGTGAGAAAAAAGACCCCCGGGAAGGAAGATCACGTATAGATACATGCATATATACACAGTGCGGTGTCGCGCGCGACAGGTGCAAACCATGCGCCTTCTGGCACATGCACACTCGTCAGTCGTCTGTCCCCTTCTCTTTCTCTCCTCTCTCTCTCTCTCTCTATCTCTCTTTCTCTCTCTATACTTCACACGCGCGCACAAATGCGCAACGTGTGTCACACATGTACCGTATATACTACTATATACCGTGTATATATGCTGTGCATGTTTATTTCCGTCGACCTGCCTTCTCGACCATACCTCGAATGTGCATGTGAGCAGCAACAGCAGAGTCGCGCGGCTCGAGATATAACTGCCGAGCCGCGGCCGAAGCAATGACCTACAGCGCCAGATTTCTCTGCCAATGTGTGTGTATATATATATGTACGGTGGCATTGCTATATCTTTTACATCGAGCTCTGTATACGCGTGTGTAAAATTTGGCTCACCTACTTACGACAGAGGTATGCACTCGATATATATATATATATAAAGACAAGGTGTGCGGAATGATCGAAGAAGAGATTAAAAATCGATAGTTTGCGTGGCCAGCATGTATTATCCTACTTTCGATCCTTTTCGCAGGCAATTACCCTTTTCTTTTAAGCTTGTATGTATATATATACATATATCTATATAGGATAACAAGTCTAGAGTATATCTGTGTGAGTGTGTGTGACATTGTAAGAGTATCGTGCGCAGGTGAAATGGAACTGCGCGCACAACTCATGATTAACGTTTGCTGGCTCTCGAACGAGTTGGACGACGGCGGAGCGGCCGCGCATTTTTGGAAAGAGGCCACCATGCGAACGGTTGAGCGAGGAAACTGATTCGAAGGAGAGGATTTTCAATGCTCTCCTCGGCCGGGAGAACGCGACGGTGATCGGCATTGCACTCGAGTGGTACTTAAATCTCTTTTTTTTTACGTGGCTATGCCTTCTGAGATTTGGCTGATATTCGCTACAGCGGCGGCACACATCGGCCTTTTCTTTTTTGCAAAGTTGGCCAAGATATTGAAAAATTAGTCTGTTAATTTATATACACATATATATCTGCGGGGAAATTACTTTTATGAAATAAGTCTGTATTTTAGACGCAAACAAAATTTTTAAATAAAGACCGTGAGAATTTTTTAATTTCTTATTATAACAAACGAATATATATTTGTCACATTCTCAAAGTATCGAAGGTGTTTGGTTCCCGATGAAAGAATCCACATCACGAGATACAAATTTTGACAAGGTCAATCCCACCCGAGTACCAGAACTATATCGATCCTCCCAGCTAAATTCCCATTCTTTTTTCGCCTTTCAAACCGTCAATATGATCCATACAATACCTCAACCGCCGGCTAATACTTTAATCCCATCCCCGTTTCAATCTCCTCTAAAGCAAGAAAAAAAAATCACTAATTCCCTTTGAAAGAAAAATATATATAGTGAAGCTCCACCCCCGGTAATCCAAGTAAAAAATTTCACCGCCTTCGCGCAAGCCTAGAGAGAATAAAAGCGGGGTAAAGACCTTGAAAGGACCAAAAGGGCGCGACAGCACACATCGTCTCGACGTTTTCTCCAGAGACCGTCTCATATATATATACACACAGCTCCCTTAGATTAAAGCGAGAGAGAGAGAGAGAGAGAAAGAGAGAGGCCGGACGTACAAGGCTCCATATGCTTCTTCCGCAGCTCCTCTCCACCTGCCGGCTCTTACTTCCTCACTGCTGCTGCTGCTGCTGCTTCTGCCGCTGCTGATCCCACGCACTTTTTCTCACGGCGCCCAAAAGGCAACTGGAGCACTACAGTTACAGCGCTATTTATAGTCAAAGGCAAAGAGTCGATACTCTATATTCTTCTCTTCTTTCTCTTCTATTATAATGATAAAGTGGCATTAATTTTTTGTTCTGGCTTTCCGTATACGTGGGCCGGTCGCATGCGCGCCCGAGAATCGTGAGCTATTATATATATATCGAGGGAGAAAGTCGTACCGAGCGATAGGCAGCTGTTCAGAGAGAAAGATTTCTGCATAATGAGTGTGGCGACGACGACGACGACGAAGATGATGATGATGATGATGATGATGATGATGATGTTGGCACAAAAAATGCCCTTTGTTACTTTTTGTCATTGCCGCAGCGTGGAAAGTGCGAATGATTGAAATTTTTCTGCCGCGGGGAAATCCGTAAAAGTGCGCAGCGTCGATCAGAGCTCTCCATCTTCATTCTCGATTGGATGCGCAAGTTATAACATGCATGTATACATGTATATGCACTTTTATATGTCTGTTACTGCAGCACTGGCTTCAACTAGTTACGCTACGCACGATCGTAAACTTTGTTATAACGCAAAGATGCGCAACGGCGCGACAGTGAATTATGCGCGCGGGTTCGTCAGCTGTACTGCACTGCACATACGACGACTGAGACTCTCTCTCTCGCGCGTTTATTTGCACTTAATCGTGAGTGGCGCGTTACATCTTCCAGTATAGTGTCTCCCGAGACCGACGCACATGCATTCATTTGGCGCGCGCGGCATGCGAGACGTCGGTTATTTGACTAGCAAGTGTACTAAAGAGAATACGTTCACCGAGTCTGCTTACTGGTATATATATATGTACATTTATATATACGCGATGCTCCGTTATTTGCTCGACACCTTGGAATGAATATATATTAAAAAGTAGCCTTGATTTACATCAACGCACGCATATAACGACCGAAGATAATTCATTACATATACATTTTGCACCGCGAGAGAGAGAGAGAGAGAGAGAGGGGGATTCGTAAATCACGTTTTTATGATGCGTTATATTCCAGCTCCGACTATACTTTCTCTAAGCCAAATTACATAAGCTTTTCCTCATCTCTTCTTGCATTATCGGCGTGCGAGCCGTTGCCGAACTGTGCATGTGCGCCACCGTCGTTCACTCGATATACGCAGCCTTCTATCGCTAATTTTGCACGTTTATAACACACTTGGCGAAGAAAATAATAAAAGGGAAGGGAAGTTGCGTTCTTTCAAAGCGGCGGCATTTCCAATACGAAATTCACCAGCTGCTGGTGGTTATACTCGCAAACATCTGTTGGTTATGGGCTGCTAAAGGAAAAGTTCAACTCTCCTCTCCACGCAGGCAGGAAACCGCGAGTCGGTACGAAATATATACCCACATCGAGATGAGAGCCGTCGATGTGTATATGTATATATGCTATATCAATTCCAGACGCGTCTGTACACTTGAAGAAGGGAGGAGAGAGAGAGACACAATAAAGGATTGAATATTCATGCATTGGCCGCGAGCTTATAAATACGCGGCTCAAGTGCGCAAATAACATGTGTGAATTATGTTGAATGATGTGTGTGGTATTGAATTCGGTTATTGTTTCTTTTATTGACTATCCTGATGTGGCAGTAGGCTTCCTGCTAAAGCTGAAACTTAATGTTGGAATGATTATTGTTATGGCGACTGTTATGTAATGATGTTGTGCCAATCGTGTATTTTTATTGTCGTTAAAAGTATAAATGAAACTTATTTTAACGGTTTATTTTTTAAATCAGAGGCTTAGGTGTAGGAGTAAAACCACTTGATGCAATCCTTTTGTAATAAAACATCAATTAAAGTGTTCATGTACATTATGTTGTAACGAAAAGTTGGTGAAAAGGTAAGCATATAAAGGTAATAATAATGAGATAACCTATCTGAAGTTAGATAAAGGTTTATCACATTTTGACTATATATATATATATCAATTTCGAAAGGAACAAAACTTATTTGCCCTCGATAAACTGCGGAATTCATCGGGGAGTTAAAATCGTGTCATTTTTTAATTCATCAATTAAGAGATTCGGTGTCCGTTTGTCATCCGTTTTTTCGCCCTTTTCGCTTTCTCCTCGGTGCGAGCATCTCCCAATCATATTCTCTCTTTCTGGTATACACATACACATACACAGACACAGACACACTCACAATCACATACACACACGCGCGTGCGCGTACATATATGTATACACTCAGACACATGTGTATTCATGTGGATGCAAAAAAGGCGAAGGGTAATTATTCCACTTTATAGAGGCCACGTCACTTGAGCTCGAGCGCTTTTATGTGCTTGGGACCGATCGAAACTGGATTACTACGAGACGATTGACAAGCTAAAAGTCGGATTTTTCTCTCTTTTGAATGTGCGAGAATTTCAATTTAGATGTACGTCCGTATGCCGTTGCATAGAGTTGAAACGTTTGGGTGGAGTTTGAACGCGGTAAACTATTTTCTCGTGGCAGATGAATAGGTAGTCCGACTTTACTATTTCATTCTATATATATTTGATAATGTGAGGCAGAAAATTATATATCGATTCACTTACAGTATTTTTTATAACGTTACTTGAGATCTCAATTGAGATATTAAATTGAAGCGACGATGACAAAATATTTTCGATGGTGGCAACATCTTTATTGATATTTTCTTATTATTACTGGCATAAAGAGAAATAAGGAAATAAACTGTGACTTAAAATAGATTTTGCTAGCAAAAATAAAAAGGAAAAGAAAATATGTTGTCTGGATATCCAAGATCCAATAAATGCCGAGCTGCAGTATTTGATTTTGAAAACAAAAAATTTAGTTTAAAGGTCAAAAATCCGCGACTGCGTACATTGAAGACCCAATAATCCAAATAGCATATTGAATAAACTTATGTAAATATCAGCAAGCAAACTTGAACAACAACAAACTCGTAAACCCCAATATTTTCAAAAGGTCAGACAGACACACAAGTGCTGCAGGAGAGTACTGCAGGCAGTGGCCCATCCTCCATACGCACAATAACATCCAATTACAACACTTTAAAGGCAGCCTAAACACACACACACCAACAGTACGTCATTAAAAAATTCAACTCTGCTCGTCCATGCGCAAAGAGCCACGTCTCGTTATACAAACACAGATGTAGGCACTAATGTATGAATCCTCGTTCATACTTTCAACAAAAGGGACCCTGGCACACGCGGCTTCAAAGGGTTAAATCGTCCGACACGCGTATGTGCGCTCGTGCGAGTTTCCTTAACTTTTACAACAAAAAAAAAACAGAGAGAGAGAGAGAGAGAGAGAAGAAGAAAAGCAGAGCAAGGGAGAGTCTGTGTTATATATAGAGCTATGCAGAGTATATAGACAGGTTAGGAGAGACTGCACACGCAGCGATAACGAGCTCCTCCGGCTACTGCTCTCTGATATACTCCGTTACGCTCAGCGTATTTCCGAGCGGACGAAGGTAATAATTGAGTGGACGCATTTGCGACATCCGGACTATTACATCCTATATACCGATAGATATATAGGTATACGTAGACGCGCTGAGGGACGTGAGGTGGGTAAATGTGGGTCGAGAGCGTTGAGCGATGCGTTTTATATACATGATGTATAACCCGTACGACCGATTGATTAAGCTCTTTTTTTGCTGCTGCTGTTGGGTAAGGTGATGTTTGCGGGGCTGCAATGTATATACATATAGGCGTCTAGGATAGGCTGGATAAGTAACGGGATTACGCTCATGTCGTCGTCGTCGGAGCTGCACTCACACGAGATGTTTATTTTTGGAGGAGATAGAGGCGAATGTAGTGCAGTCGGGAAAACTAGCAGCTGACGACAAGTGGAATCCGCGCGTGGCTGTTGCTGCTGCTGTTGGAATTTCATCTTAGTGCGCGACGTGCATTATGTTGCTCTGCAAGCTTAGTGCTCGGCTTAGTGCGCCTTGTCGAGGTATTTTATATTTATTATATACGTTTCAGTTTCTTCACACTAGAGGTTTTTAAAAGCTGTCAGCTTTGTAATCGACAAGATTAATGTTTCCAAACTCAGAATCTGGATAAAGTTCATATTCTTTATATATAACGATATTCAAATATTTTGCATATATGCAAGTGTGAAAATGTCACGAGACCTGTTCCTTCAATGACTCTAAATGCTTTTGTATCACAATTTCGAGCGATAGTACAAAAGATTTATGGGATTATAGTTGATGTATCAGTTGATAAATACCAGCACAATAGCACATGCCGCAATCGATTGACTTCAAACTCTCTGTCTCTCTCTCGTATAGAATTATTAGGGACTGCACGCTTCCCATTATATCACTCGCGCGATACACGTTAAGTGCGCGCGTACATCTATAGCAATATAACGAGAACCTCGACATTTCGCAAACAATGTCCCCTTTATATCGAAGCCTCTCATGAATCTTTCATTGACGATATACATCGACGGCTTGAAGCTCTTGCACTCGATCCCCCTGTGCACGTTCGCTCGTGCATATATCCATCGATTCTGCACGCACCATGCGCATTTAACAAAAAAAGAAAAATAAAAAAAAAGAGAGGGCCGAGGAAAGAAAGAACACGCAGTCGCATAGAAAACCGAGAGAAAAAAGTGGATTCAGGGAGTCTAGACTGCGTTTGTGCGTATATATAGGTGCCAGGTGCGCATGCGTCGTATTATATACTCTTGATTCGGACGAAAGGACGCGAACAACAATGCCAGTCGCGAACAATGCTATATATGGGGGCCCACATACGCTTCTCTCTGTCTCTCTCTCTCTGCTCCCCTTCAAACCAAAACAGAGCGCTCCGATCTCGCTTCTCTTTCGGTCTTTATACAGACGTAATTTTTGGTCCACACTCTCTCACTGCAGTGTATTAATGCAACCGAATACGGAGGTCATCGGAACAGTGTATATGGCGATGTAAACAAGTACGCGAAAGAATTGTTACGTATATGCAAAGCAATGAATTTTCTCTTTGCGGGAGCACATGTATATAGCACGTGTATATAGTATTATATAGCTGAAGGTGTTTTTTTAATGCTCAGGAAATTCGGTAGTTGTTGGCACAGAAGCTATTTACAGTGGATTATTTATACGGGTAATAATGCAAAGCTGGCGGGCTCCGCTGCAGTTTGCACGTATATACTTAGGATTTATACGGCCGTTAGGACCCTCACAGAGATATTATTAATTGCGCTAAAAATTACGATAAATTATATCCTTGCGGTTCACCCGTCCTTTTTTATGGATACCAGAACAAGTTTGATTGAAAGCCCTGAAAGTTGACGGGATTCTCTGCAACAGTGTATAGCGGGTTACGTATCGCAATTAAATGCTAAAATATTTTCTGCGAGAAACTAGAGGCATAAATCTATCTCGCATACAATATTGCGAGAGAATTTGTATTTATAAATACACATTTAGCGGCGCGGCTCCGCGTATATATGGGTATCTAATTTATGGAGCGATTTTCGAAAATTAGACAGAGAAGGCACGAACGCGCGCGATTTAGTGTGTGCCGCCGCCGCCAATCTAAATTCCCGCATAAAAGAGGATAAGATCCTTCCGGAACTGAATGCGCACCGCCGTCGTAAATTAAAGCCTCATTCCTCGTAGAGAAAAACTCCTATAAGCTTTCACGGAAAATCCGAAAAAAGAAAGAGAAGAGACTCTCGCGCAGCACCAGCGCATTATACGAGGATTTCACCGCATCAGCATATACACGCGCATTATACGAATCATCGCCGCGTTCGCTGAGAAAACTCACACACACGCACACACACACGTATAGATAGAAAGTGTGTATACGGTAATTTTCAATGACTTTTTTTCATCCGTGCAGCCACCCATAAAACTGGACATCGCGCCTTTCTTTTCCCTCCTCTCTTCGGTGATCGCTGCTTATACACCACGGCTATTTAAGGCGAGAATATAAAGGTAAGAGAGAGAGAGAGAGAGAGAGAAAGCAGCGACGGGATATATATGTGTCTGTGTATATATCTCGCGCCCACACGCGGTCGAGAGATAAGCGGATGGGCGGATTTATTGATGGCTTTGTTCCGTTCTCTCTCTCTCTCTCTCTCTCTCTCTCTCTCTCTCTCTCTCTCTCTCTCTCTGTGTAACTCGTGCAGGTGTAAATGCGCCACGGCTTAACTGTTTTACGGTCTTGACGCTTCTCTTTTATTGTGTATCGCCGCGACGCGTGCAAGGGGTCAAAATTAGGTGGAGCGTCGAGAAACCGTTGGTATTATCTGAGCGTTCCATTCGTTAATTTTACGGATAGATTGAATATGCTTGAGGAGATTCGACAGAACTATTTTTCGCGGACCGTCGACTGTCACGGCTGCATAATTTGTTTTCCTTGATTTTGGACTTAAACGTTCCGAAATAATAGGAAAAATGTACGAATATTGTTTTTATTACAGGAACTGATGAAAAGCAAGTCTAAAGAGTCAGTTCTCCGGTAATTTATTATTTTTAATTGCGCACCGAAAAAACGAATTATCAGACACATTTTTGCAGCAGTACAAAAAGCATGATCAAGTCTAGATATTGTCATTTTTAATTAAAAAAGAAATCTGCGAGTATAAGAAAAAAAAAGTCAGTTCTGGAACTGGAGCCCAGCAGACCGAGAATGAAAAATAATTCCGGAACCACTCTTGTATATATAGATCCAGCGAACGGTAATATGGCAAACCCACGCCTTTGATGTTTTATTAATGAATGGTAGTCTTTTAAGACAAGACTCACACATCTTGAAATATAAGCACGGAGCAATAAATCTGACGTATACGACTGCGATAATCATCTCCATTACCACTCCGATTGCTTTTTTTTCCTATTTTCAAATTTAATGCGCTTGGAAGTACGAACAATATAGTATATACAAGCATCATTAGGCAAAGCAAACTAAAACGAAAAACGTCACGAAAATTCAGCACAAAAGCTCCGCTGGAGACAATAGCGACTCGCTAATAGAAAGAAAAGTCTCCTGTGCCGCCTCTCTCTCTCTCTCTCTCTCTCTCTCTCTCTCTCTCTCTCTCTCTCTTTCACTCATTGTCGATTCATCAGCTTATTAATAAAAGGAAAATCCTTGAGAGAGGCGCGAGAAAGATTAAAAGCCGAAGTAAGAAGGAAAAGAAGCTCGAGCTGAATCAGCTGAACGAGAATACTGGAGCGATGCATTAAAAGATTCATATGGCCGTTATATCTCAAGAAATGCTCTTTACATAAACTTGTATGGGTTTGTGTGTGTGCGTGTGTGTGTGTGTGAGATTAAGCTAGGTGCTCAAGTGTCATTCCCTTTCTAGAGGCTCAAGAACCTAAGAGAGCACACGCGAAAATTATTCGCGTCGAAGTAGGTAGTGCTCCAAGTTTGAGCAAAAAAGAAAAAAAATAACATCATCCCTCGTTTTTTTTGCCCTCTTCAAACTCGGTAATTCCTTTTTATCCGCGGGCAAAGATCGCGCTGATCTTTTCAATTTGAGAATTTCACCACCGTAGTGAAGCTTTTGTTCCACGTCTGCGGTATATATAGACGGTATACTTTTTCGTAATACGCTGATGTTTGTTTTGGAATTGAATCAATATATATCTGTATGCAGATTTGCGCACATTTCGGGGAAAAAATTTATCAAATTCTATAGAAAACATCCCGTTTTATATCGTATTCCTAAACTGAGCAAATATTTCTGTATATCTATCGAACAAAATATTTATATTCGAGTTGAATAAAAAAAAAAGTTTATTTTTTTCCGTATATTTTGTTGACCAGCACTTTCCAAAGCAAACATTCCACATACACAGACTCGCATTTCTGGTCGCATCTTTTACCGGATCGAAATTATTCTCTTTCCCGAACAGTTATTTCCTTCAATTACGACGTGTAGCAGAGGAGCCGAGCGAACGGGTTTAGGAAAAGGTACGGGCATATCCGAAATGATTGGGTACAGCATCAAACATGCACATACCACGGCGAGAAAATCACGAGTTTACTGCCAGTTTACAACCGGTGTCCGTTAGTTAAATAGTCTTAGACATGTAACAACTGTTTTTTCCCTTCTAGCAACTCGTATACAGAGCTATTTACTGTAATCTATGCTTTGAGCGCTTCTCTGCATTTTATATATATATGCACGCACCCGCACCTCAACGTCTTCCGCTTGAGGAGAAAAAGAGTTTATCACCGGTGTGGAAAAACTTTTTCTGATTTAGAAAATCTTTCCTTCTTTCTCTTTAACATTTTTCTATTTTTATATATATACACACTTGCTACTTTCTCGATGCCCGAGAGTAAATTTTACAAACCGAGCTCTCTTGGCTCGTAAAGTGTGCGCGCGCTTTTTTTCCTGTTACGCGCAAAATATTTACATTTCGAGCTGCACTTCGTGTGTAACGAATGAAACTTTTGCAAGGGAAATGTGATTTACGAGAAACTGGCGAGTGAGTGATTGCGATTCGTATATTAGAAAATGTAAATAAATTTCTGACGTGCAATAATAATGCTGGATTCATAGTTGTGATCAAGCGAAGGTGCAGTATTTGTAATACAGTCAATTTCCTATATATTTTTAGAATAGAAATTAATAACAAACAATCTGTTTTAGAAACTACTTTAGAAACTACTTTAAATCTCCACGAAAGAAATTGGAAATTTGTTAGTAAATAATAAGTATAAAAAAATTATAGATAGATTTTACAGCTGTGTGCTTTAGAAAAATTAAATAACACACTAACTTTTTCTCCAATAGGTAAAAACTTCTTTGCAATGGTTTTCGTGATTGAAACTAACTCTTATACGAATTCGAAATTTAACAATATTTCAGTATAGTATAGACGTTCTTTTATTAAACGCTTTCAGCAAACCTTTCGAACAACGCCATCGCACGATATTAAAATCCAAAGTCGGCCACAAAAAGCCGCCTCGTCGCAAACAAAAGTTCAAAAGAAGTTCATGGAGCGCACGGCGGCTCCAACCCGAAAAAAAAGCGTAATATTCGCTGCTCTCTCGCAAAAGCAGCAGCCTAAAGAGGCGCGCGAGCCACGCACAATGGTGCACATCGCGAACAGCAACAGCAGGCAGCAGGCAGCAGTGTATATAGCGAGTTTCGCGGCGCGGCGGTCGTCAAGCGGGCAAAAAAGATCGATGACTGAAGGAGCCAAGCGCCGCTACTGCTGCTGCTGCTGCTGCTGCTGCTACTGCTACTGCTACTGAGCACACGGATATATGTACACCAGTGCAGAGGAGCGCACGTGTATCCGCGAGGGCGACAGTGACAAGGCCGATGACCGTCGGCTGCGATTTGCTTTAGCCCCCGTCACGCGAGCCGGAATTGGATTTGAATGTGCAGTGCGCAGTTGTAATACGCTCTCGACGATATTGTGTGTGTATGCGCGCTTCTTGATATCTTCTTTCGATTGATTTTTCTTTTTATTGTTTAAACGAAGCGCTATGGAATTTTCGAGCGCCTGATGAATGGAATTGGAGTTTATTGCAAATGTATAGAGTCGATTTCATGCAAGCCTTCCATATTATGCCTTGAAACGATTGCTTTTAAGAACGAAAATATTTAACTTTATTAAAATAATTGTTTCGTCGAGTATCGAGTCGAGATGGGACAAAAAGGTCTCCAAGGTTATATATAGCAAAGGACTTTTAGCAGAGTTGGTTCTAAATTGAGTTTAAAGTTTAAAGGAAAGCCCTTTCACTTTTACTTCAAAAATATATAAGTTTCCTCGCGAAAACTTTTTTCATAACTCGATGGAGAAGTTCCCTCTCCTTTGTAATCGCCCAAAGAGACTAATACTCATTTAGCGGTCGCGATATTATATACATGTAAATTCAACATCGAATTCATTTAAACTTTTATTTAATCGCAATAATTTATCTGAAGCTCAATTTATATATACAGACTTTTAGATTTACTTTTTTCAATTTAATCAAATAGCAAACGAGTAAAGATTCAAATGATGTATACTTGCGTACGTTATACGAATTCAAGCGATCTCTGTCAGTTTTTTCAATAACTTCAACGCTTTATAAAATCCGTATAGGCAATAGTAGAACCATCCTCTCACTTTATATAAAAAAGTATCTCATAAAATGTTCGTCGGGTGTATTTGAATCTTTCTTTTCGAGACAGGCGCCAAGCTTTGCATTTTATCGCGGCTCAATGGTAATGTATATAGATAGTGACTCCACGTGGTAGAGAACGAGAGCGAATTCTCTAAGACCCGTTAAATTCAAAGCAGCGCGCAGCAGGCACCTCGACGCTATATGTACGCACACACAAAGCAGCCCCAACATCAAATTCAACCAGCATCGTCCTCTTCACCTGCATCCCACAATGAACATTCAAATGCCTTGTTCTCGTCACCCAAAGTTTAATTAGCGAAAGCCATATAGCCGTGTGAACAGTTACCCATGACCGATTAGCGAATTTCAACTAATTCTCTGCTGTGCAATAGAGTTGGGAATCTAGACCTTTTCTCAGCAAGAGTGTCAGATAATAGCAACGGATAACAGTCAAAGATCCAGGCTATACACTAAAAAAAGGTCTCGAGACTTTCTATGAAACAATCTACTTAGTTCTTTCGAATGAAATTGGTCGTACAAATAGAAAATCTGTTTGTCTCGCGTGGCGAACAATCGATTTTTTTCCCACGTAAGCTAAAAAGACTTCCAACTGAAATGTCCTGGAAATAGTCCGGAAACAAACTTGAAATTGAAAACTCTCGATCTCATGGTGCAGCACTGCAGCATCCGGTGCACAGGGCATATAATACAGCAGACGACACAAGGTATAGACTCACAAGCTCCCCTAGAGCGCAACCAACTTCGTATCGGGTAGCAACGCCAGAGAGCAGCTCTCGCACCCACCCACACACACACTCCCTTCCCGTATTGCACTTACGCACAATGTAACGCACGCAGGCGCATTATATGCCTCCTTCGCTATCGCGCCAAATTGATTTCAGCGAGGAGCGATCACTCTTATACCTATATGTACACGTTATGGAGTAAGAGAGAGAAAGAGAGCCAGAGAGAGAGAGACAGAGAGAGAGAGAGTATTATCGCGTGCGTGCCTCCTGGTCTTCCGTATATATATATATATATATTGTATGTACTGGAGCGGTACTGTGATGAGAGGGAGGAGGAGGAGGAGGAGGAGGAGGAGAAGGGAGGGAGGGAGAGAGAAAAAAGGAAAGGAGGAAACGAGCGAGCCGAGAGTAGAGCTGAATGATTGGCCAATCGCGTGGCTTGCTCGATAATGCCCGTTTCGCGATCGAATGCGCGCGATGTGCCGCTGCTATATAGAGGCGCGTTGGCTGTTACGATATATATCTGGGAGAAGAGAGAGGTTTTCGAGTTTCGCCGGATTAGGCGATGACGGGATTTCGAATTTCCTTGTTCGATGAGTTTTTTGTTTTGTGCGATTTCGGATTTGTTTGACGCGTGACAGTTGGAAAAAAACTTTGTTATTTGGACCAATTAATTTTATATTCAAGTCAAATTTTCGAAATACGAATTATATTGACTTTTATTTTGCCTATGCGGATCTTGAGAGGTGTTAAAAAATAAGAGTTTTTCCTGCAATAGGTGAAGCTGAAAATCTAAATTTTGAATCGAGAAAGAGAAAATTCAAAAGAAATATCACATAAATTATTCAAAACAGTCAAACTAGACTGTACGACTTTCCTGAATAAGTAGAATTTTCAAAACTTTATGACTAATTCATATGGTGATTTTCGACATTGATTGTGATTACATTTCTCTGAATAATAATTCGGTATTTACATTTCATTAGAAGTGAACTTGTTCCTTGGAGTTTATTCAAAGTGAGAAAAGTGTGTCAGACGCATACCTAGTTGACGCATTCAAAATACTGGGGCTTCTCGCTCTTGGCGTAGAGCATCTCCCGTTTTGTGTGTCGCCAGAGTACATTGTCAGCGTTAAATAGCATTGTTGAATTTATTGCCTCGGCGTACTTGACTACTATTACGTATAACCTCGAACTGCGTTGCTCATACTCATAATTTTAAAGGCAAAGTATATTTAAAAACAATTTAACTATAATGCATCGACATCGGAGCATTAAAATAAATAATACAAGGTTCAAGATTGAAAATTACAAAATGATTTATGAAATGGTAAAAATTATTGAACACTGTTATCGTACCATTTTATTTTATTACTTTCTTGTGCGCGAGAGTGAACCATAAACTTGATTGAACGGTGTAACGTATAAAATCGAAACTAGTTTCTCGACAAAGTTGTGTCTCGTTTTATTTCGTTACTTGGACGAAGATATTCTCCAAATATTTCAAGAATTTTTACTGCGCGACAAAAAATTTTGTTCACTACCTTTTTCTTTTACTTATAGTCCTGTCCAATTAAACCTACGAAATGGCCAATCAAAACGATATCGCTGAATTTCCGTCTCTCTAAACGATATAATAAACCAGGCCACTATTTGCATGTACGTAATTGAGCCCTCGCTATAGAAAAAAGAATAACTGAACTGCAATCGCTGTTCTTTCATATTCACCAAACAGCAAATCCTTTTACATCCCAACCAATTATCATAGCAACCCGCAAACTTGAAAAAGAAAAGAACAACCAGAATCGCTAATAAAGAGAAAAACGCAGTGTACCGCAGCTGGAATCCGTCACGACGAGCATCCCATAAGAAATTAATAGCAGCGGCACAAGAACAGAAGAGAATTAAAGAAAGAAAGAAAAAAGGAGGTTTCCAACTGGAGTTCGCGTGATTTCGCCGCGTGTACAACTGCTATATATAAGCCATACAGAATAAGCTAAGCATAGCCGGGGGGCGCTATTGCGCACGTGCAGCGGCTCATCCGCAAGGCACTGAATTTTACTGCGAGCTCGTAAAAAATCTAATTTCGATGCAGACCGTGCGCCCGCGCATATACACACTGCACAGTCAACACGCGCGCGCGCGCACGCGCACCACATAGAAGTTTGTCGAATTCCGGAAGTGAGAGAAGGGAATGAATATATAAAACGACGAGAGTTCTGTTTGTTTTTATTAGAAAGTCGGGTGGGTATGTGTATATAGGCGGGCTGCATTTACCGCTCTCTTGCAAATCAATCCGACGTATTTTATATGTATATATATATATATATACAAAGATGGACATTCCGGTTTTTTTTTATCGCGTGTAATTGGCCGTCACGGTTTATTTGAAGGATCCTTTCACGCTCCAAAAAGCGCCTGGAGAAGAATCTCTCTCCGACAGTTATGCAGATATTCGTGCGCATAATTGTATTTTTCTATTGTTTTCACGGAGGATTTTGCGCGTCGCCCTCTTGCTCTCTCGAGCGACTTGAAAGAGATAGACAGAAAGAAAGATCTGTAACTCAATGCATTTATTTTATTAATTTTGTTTTATCGACTGAGGAAATTTATGGACAGGTTGATTGGATAATATCTTTCGCTCGTTCCAGACTACTGGAGAATCGTATGATTATTCAACTGTTTTACTTTGATTTTATTGACAACTTTTGCGAAGGATGTTATTAAATTCGTGCGTTTTCTTTTCAGGGATTTGAAATGATGTTTTTATCATGGATTGCTTATGCATATATATTTACATTGTCGATTATGGTTTTGCATTTGACGTCATCTCTGGATACTTATTCAGACCGATAACAAACAGCTTTATGCAAAATAAACAAAAACATCTCCTTAATGTATTATTATCGATATTTTGGTTATGAAAATATGTCTGCGTGATTAAGAATATTAATTATAGTAAAAACGCATTTATCGTAATAATAATTATACTTTATACGCGCGCGGAAAAGTTTCAAATTCAGCACTGTAATACGATACCCCGTTGGAAGAAGAGACCAATAATGAGAAAATATAGCAATTTCCAGTTTTGAAGCTCAAACAAGCAGGCCAATAAAGCCCACACTCGTACAACGAATCTCATTAAAACCCATACAGCTATCAACTATTTTCTACAAACCCTAAGAATAGATATCGGCAAAGCCGTTTGGCCTTGCAAAAGGGGGAAGGAGAAAATGACTGGAAATAGTCAAAATAAAGAAGTAGACGCGCAATCGATTAGAAGTTATTCAACAGGTGCACGAGTGAAAATTTACCATCTATATATATATACGCGGGTGCATGCAGTATTTACCCAAGGTGAGAGAGAGAGAGAGAGGCATACAAGAGACAAGAAATGATCTGATCAAGCACACACGCTTTTATCGATTTACGATTAGTCACGTGTAGTAAAAGGATGGTGAAACTCTCATTTTTTCAGAACGACATGCACACACCGAAATATCGCCATCGCTCGTCGACACGAAGAGAGGAGAGGATATACTTTTCTTTGAAAACTTCGAAGACGTGCTGTTCTTTTTTCTCAGCGTCGTACAATGTCATTCTTTAATAAAAATGTCAGTCCATTGTTCGCGCAAGATCCCGAATCCATAAAGCCTCACTTTATAGCGTATCCTTTATTACTCCGTAGGTGCCGTTAAGATTCCCGATCACGTGGGACCACCCCAGCGACGAATTCCGCAAAAATTGGATATGATATTTATCTATTGAAAATTTATGCATTTTTTAGAGGGAGTTCGGAGGGCAATGATAAGCAAAGTTGACCGATTTTGTTTTCGCGAGAGTTTAATGCGCTCTCTCTCTCTCTCTCTCTCTCTTGCATTACGCAAGAATGAGAAGGATTTAATTAAAACTTTACGGTGGAATAAGAACGCATAATTGCGTTGCCTTCGTATATACATTAAAAAGTAGCAATAATTTTCTCATTAAATCTAATTAGAAATAGTTACTTTTGGTAGAATTAACCGAGCTTTTTTGTGACTAATATTTTTAAATAATTTACGTACAGTATAATGACTTTAATATAATATCTTTATAAAATTCGAATACAAATTTATCGGATTTAATTAAAAACGTTATCCGTAACTTAATTGCACATAAATATATATTTATACACTCTTAAACTTAGTAATCGTTGTTGATAAGATTGAACAAGTTAATATTTGTAATTTTAATCACATTTGAGATATAATTAGGTGGATACGCTACACGAAGCAAAGTTGAAGCTTTAGATCTGAATTGGCTGTTCTAGATTCAAGGATTGGTAAAATTAGGACAGGGAGGGGGGCACAAATTGAAACCATTATCTTACGGGTCTAAATAGTTTTCGTCGTTTCATAATAAGCCCAATAATACTATAGATAAATGCTGGTGAAAACATATATGGTATGACGACCCCAAATATATGGGCTGACGTAAGTCTTCGTAATTTTGGTGCGTAACGGGCAGGATCGCGTCCACAAAAACAACTATAAGCGACGCGATCGTTCGAACAACTGCGCATAATGTATATAATGTATAAAAGGATTAATTTTAATACAGCATTTTATGCCTGTTGCTTTTATATTTATCACGATTGTAGAAGCATAAGGCAATTCTGCGGAATTTATGTTCCTTAAAAGAGTATATAGTTACGGTGGAAGTATCAACGTAGCAGAACAATTCATCGCTCGCTGCATATATTATTCTAGTTTATGTACGAATAAAAAAATAATTGAATAAATATGAGTTAAACATTGTGTTATTGAATGAAACAAAATCTTTCTTCGGTCCACCTGTCAGACATTTAACAACGAGTTTGCATTTCGCATTTTTTAATATTTAAATTTATTTTAATACTTCTAAACATCATTTTCTGATAAAAAAAAATATAAACAATGGCAAGACCATCCCAGCTCAAATAAAACTACCAAAAAAGCATCAAGAGAAACAAAAAAAGCATATCTGCAGTGATCGTGATCTATGCATCGAAAAATCACAAGCGTTATCCTCAAATTTCCACAATCAAGACCTATTATTCCTCACGCAGCACAATCCGACGCAGAATCCCCCATAGCAGCAGGAAAGGAAAACTATATCCTATATCGAGCCCTTTTCTCTCTCCAACCCCATTCCCATGGGAACTGCTGCGGTTAGCAACGGATGCAGCGTCGTAGTAGCGCGAACTAAAAAATCCCAGCTTCGGTACATATGAAAAAAGCTCTCTCTCTCTCTTTCTCTTTCTCTCTGCACTGCACCGCTTTTTTCGACCAATCCCCGCAGAGGATCAGAGCGCCAACATAGGTATACAGAGCTGCAAGGAAGAAAAAAGGAAAGTGGCAAAACTCGAGCGGCGGCGGCGGTGGCGGCTCCCGATGAAATCACATTTCCGAGACGGTAAAAGTTGCCCTAGGTCAGTGGCTCCTCTCTTCCGTCTCCTCACCAACACCCACACATTCGCGCAAGGAGAGTTGTATTTCGCATTGCACACACATGGCAACGCATTCGCGGGGAGCTGCTACTCGATTCGCGCGCTTGCGCTCTGAGCGCAACCGATTCGTGTGTGTGGGTGTGGGGGAGGAAGGCTTTGCGCCTCGTTACTACCTGCCGGCGCGAAACGCACGCGTATCCTATAAGTGCAGCGCACTGCCGCCGCAGGTATACTGCATACTATACGTGTATATATACATATGTGTGTGTGTGTGTATAATATATGTGTGTGTATGTGTGCATATATTGCAAAGTGTATATAACGGGAAAAAGGCTGTGGCAGCGTGTCCGAGAGCGCACAGTGCAGCAGCAGCAGCAGCAGCAACGGAGCGGCAGCCGTCGTTGCACTTTCGAAATCCCCGTCGAACTTTTCAAGGTGACAAGCGAAGCGAACTCGTTGAGAGGAGAGCGAGAAGAGCGAGGCCCCACTGTATTCGTACATACAAGATATATACCTCTCTTTCTTTCTTTCTTTCTCTCTCTCTCTCTCTCTCTCTCTCTCTCTCTCTTGCTAGTTGCTATACAGCCTCTCTACCCCTCTATATATCTATATACAAGCCAGAGATTATATACAGGTCGTTTCGTTTTCCGTCTTTGTCTCCGCGTCGACTCTCCTGCGAGTTTCGACTAAAAATAGAACCGACGGCGCCGGTGTATATACATTGTGTATATAGGCGTCCCTCACCGAAACTCTCCTGCACGCTGCAGCGGCTTCGATTCGCTTCTGCGCTGCAACAACGCGAAAGACCAAAGGGAAGGGGGACGACGTAAATAAGGTTTTTTTTCTCTCTTCTTTCTTTTTCTTTTTTTTGTTCTTTTTTAGAGAATAAATACCGCGCACGAGCAGTTTTTGGCACGATATTGACACGAGAGAGATTTCAATGAAGACGAGGCTGACGCGAAATGGAACAATAGAGTGCTTGTTTGATACATCGCGGGTTGCAAAGCGCATGCTTTCAAATGCTAAAAAGACGCGCCTAAATGAGCACAGCTGTGCATGACGGGACCAAATTTAGCTCAGACTCTAATATTCGCTATAGATGATTTATTCATTAACATTTTTTTTCGGCAATGCCGTTTACGAATTGAAATTTAAAACTATACAGTAATCTTCTGCTCCTACACAACTCGATTCCCCTTTCTATACCTGAAATAAGAAAGGGGTAGAAAGAGTAAGAGACACGGACCGAGAAAGTAAGATGAAGGAAAGAAAGGGCACGAATATCCGAATATCCTGCGATTTTTCACTCTCTATATATACACACACACTCTCTCTCTCTCTCTCTCTCTCAGGTATAAAGGTGAGAGAATACGTACTCCAGACTATACTATGCAGGGATTTACTGCCACTACACGGGGTTTCGGCAATTTTCACACCGCTACACCGATGATTTGTGCGTACGCCGAGAGAGCGAAAGAGAAGAAATGGAAAATAGCCTGTGCTGAAGTATTTTTCTTGTCGTGGAATATTTTCGATGATATATAGGCAAGGGCGCCCCGAGCATAATGGCTTAGTCGATGCCGCTAATGAAATATGGCGATCGATTGGCAGTTGAATCGTAAAAAAGTGCTGCGTTTCGCCAAGTAAAAAATCGATGCTTATTTAGAAGCGCACATAATGTACTTATACGTATTGAATGAATAAATCGTTCAAAATGGAGGGAAAATTATCTCGAAAGTTTGGATTCTAAGATTTATTTTTAGTTTTGATCGCAAAGATAAACTTTTTTACCCGCCATTAACTCAACTTGGTAATATTAAAGGGAATATTGTTAATAAATTTAGTAACATTTTGATTGTCGAAAAACTATTTTCAAAATAATACACCTGTCTACAAATCCCGGCAGTCTGGCCATCTTGTCGTCCATTAATAAACGGTCGCAATAACGTAGACTGGAGTACAGCAATATATTGCAGAAATGACGGACATTCGATCATTAACAACCTCTATATATCTATAGAAATTTCCCTACGGTATGCAAGTCATGTACCCACTGTCATGCAATTTCATCAATAGTCCAGGATCGTCCACGCATCGTGTAGTAAGCGGAGTGTAAAATTTCCTATACTGCTATATATTGTCCATCCTAATTTCTTACTTGATATTATACTAAATTGTGCATCTACAATAAGCAGTATAAACTTTTATGGTTCAGCATCAAACACGCTCATCCGATCGCCGCCGCTCGATTATGCTTTGAGAAATTAATCAGTAATTCTTATCGATATTGCATATTGTACCTATGTGATTTATACGTTGCTATTAAAGCACTACAATTACTGCATGCCTCAATTTATTGTGCATTACTGTCAGTATTAATCAGTGTATAACTATGAGCTCGTTTTGTTAATCTTCAATTTCTCTTTGTCTAGAATCCAATTGAGAAACAGTATAGCTTTCCGATCCTTAAAAAATTTTCTGCATAATCTTCACTTTGTGCGTACGGTTTTAGTTTATCACAAGAAAACAATTCGCTAGAATCCACACAGGATCAATGAATTCAGAGGTAGCAGAAGATGAACTGTTATGATTGCGTGCACAGTTTTCGACGCATCAGCTGACATTGTTGATAACTGTGCCGAGGAAAGCTGCCAACCATCAAAACATTTCCCCGTATCGGTGCAGTATATAAATCGAGTGGAAAGAAATTGATCAAACAAGCGCGGCCACGGCGATCAACATTTTTATAGTATCAGCCGGCGGATCGATTAATACCCGGTACATAACGATATTCGACGAGCGAGTGAAATCGTGGTATTCCTACAGAACGTGAACCTTCACGCCTACTTCACTTCTCTTTTGCTCTTTTGCTTTTTGGCTCTCCCTCTCTCCCATAGGTGTATTACATAAGCCTAGCCTAACCTTCAATTGGTGAGTAAGTCAAGGCGTACATGAGCTTGAATGCACACGCACACGCACACGCGCAGACACACACACAAGTGCGTGATAGTACACAACCCTTTTTATCGAAGCCGATCTCCTTAGATATGCGTTTCAAAACACATCGCTAAGCAGAAAAGCCCCATAGGCGCAGTGTGTGCGTGCGTATGGTATTTTATTATGTATATACGCACGCGTGCACGCAACGATACGTATATACGATCGCTCGCTTTTTCCCGACGCTAGAGTGAAAACAGAGTGAAAAAAGCACTGAGTACTTGCGAAGTGTGTGTATATCATGAATTTAGGCCACAATGCGATTATTGCGGCAATGTGTAATCGCGGTTGCTGGTTTTTTTTGTACATTATATTATCATGGATTGGGTGGGATTTTTTGTGGAACGAAAAAATGCTTCTTATAGGTCTTCTTTTGGAAAAATTTCACAAGCGCTATAGATTGGTATCAGCAAGTGTATATAAATCCATTCGGATAAATGTGTTTTCTAGCCAAGTGGAGAATGCGTTGCGGTTACTTCACGAGCCTCGAATGGCCCTATTCCATTCTCATCAAGAGAGCCTCTCTTTCTTTTATTCTTTCTTTTAAAACGGGCAATGCACATTCGATCGGGTAATGGAATATCGCGAATGCACCGATTACGACGATCGGATTTTCCTAAGCTACAAAAAAAATTAAATATGAATTTTACCTATTTCGGAGTAAAATTCTACTTTGTCACAAAGTTAATGCCTAAATGCGCACTTGTATCTTTTCTCTTTTATTATAAAATGTGAGCAGGGACTATATGAAAACGTTAGAACACAATAAAAATTACGAGCACTCTCCGGTTGGGATTATTTTTGACCACTCGTGTGCTCGAGAACAACTACACTCGTTTGTGTGTGTGTGTCTGTAAGGTGCGATACATTCGGCACTTGAAAAACAAGGCTGAATTTTTTTCTGTCCCACTTTATATTTCGTATAGGTATATGAGTTTATACTCTCGCAGCCAAGGGAATATACGTCCCACATATAAATGAGAATTGTGTGAGAGAATATTCGATTCAAAAATTGTAATTGTGCATACATTTAGTGATGCGATAATATAGCGTCACTCAAATGTTTTGAGTGCAATAACCGCTTAAACCGCAGTGCAACTTGCTCCATACTCAATTAGTCGTAAAAACATTTTTTTTTTACGTAATTGCGCGCGAAGGCGCCTGCAAGGCAATCGTTTTAGTCGCATTTAAGAGAATTATATTTTAAAACCATTGCACTTATGAATCTTTATAACTTGTTTTGTGAATTGCTCTTCAACACGAATTTTTCATAAGCGGCTACAAAATTGGCGATTTGACAAAGTAAATGTTAGATCGAAACATTTCTAATATGTATTCAAATAATGTATGTGACTCTTTAATTATACTTTTTAAATATTATTATTCGTTTATCGACTTTACTTTCATTTTAATAGACATTTGTCCTACCTATGAAGTTATTAATTAATTGTGTAAAGCATGCATAAACTGTTGAGGTTATTATTCACCTGAGTTTAAATTCTGTCTACTATTAATAATGCATAACAATGTAGTTCAATAATGACTGTCACTCTACAAATTCATTTTTAACTAAAAACCATACTGCGTTGTTTACTCGTTAATATTCTAGAATTATAATAAATCAAAATAAACAACGCATCAAAAGGTAAAAAACCAAATCTAGAATCACCATCAACAATTTATTAAGCACACTCCACGTGACAGATTACCAGTGTACCCAAACATAAAAAAACGCCATCGCGCTCGACTAAGTAGTTTTCAAATCCTCGTTCGGCGCTCACGCGTAACCGAAAAAGAAAAGGATAAAAATTAAGATAACAGAGAAAGAGAGACACATGTGGGGTACTAACCATTTCGTCGTCGTTCGTAGCAGTGAACCTTTGCCGATGTGTTCCCAGCAGGAAAAAAGCTCCAGTGGAGCAGAAGAAGAAGCAGCAGCGATCCAGGCCAAAGTCTCCGCTGAGCGCACCGGCGGCGCCGCGTCCAGCGGCCAACATCTAACGTCGATCGCTCATCGTACGAGATAATCCACGCAACGACAGCAGCAGCAGCAACAGCAGCAGCATCAGCCGCTCATCTCCCGTTTGACAACAATAAAAGCAGGCCGCAGCGAGTCTCCACTCTTCCCTCTTGCTCTCGCGGCCCTCCGTATGTCCCTCTCTCGCTCCTCGCGCTATCGATCTCTCGTGTTCTCGCGCGCGCACACAGTCGCACACACAGGACACACAATAACACACTATCGGAGAAAACCGTGAGATTGGACCCCCCGCGAGCACGTTTGTTGATGAGCACCGTTCGTCTGCAAATTGAGCGGCCTAGAGGGTTATTTTTTCAAGTGGGAGAGGCAATTTCGTGCTCCCGCTGATATGTATAAGCATATATGTGTGTGTATAACGTAGCACGAGTAAGAGTTGGCGGGTAAGAGTCGCGCAACGCGCGAAACACTCCGAGCGCTGTGACGACCCAGCAAGCACTGCTGAACTGTTGGATGGCTCGGAATCGCCAAACTCTCGCTGCCAGTCGCTGCTGCTCTCTCAGCTCAGGCATGGAAGAGAAGGGAGAGAGGAGAGGGGAGACACTGTGTTTGTGCACTATATGTATATATATACATATCGCGCGTTTTCGGAGTGCGCCGCGCGGTAACCCGGGCGCAGCACCTGCCCTCCCCTGTCCTCCTCGCCCCCCTTGGAGAGTGGAGTGCGTTTGAATGGGTGGTAGACAGGTGTGCACCCTTATGGGGTCCTTCTCGCTTTCAGAGAAGCGCTGGACGACTGTGTGGGCGAGTGTGGGAAAAAGTCGCGTGATGGTAATTTGCGAATATTGCGATGTACAAGCGATAAGTTAAAAATGGGGACTAAACTTATTTTTGGTTTATTTAGTACGAACGATTTATTAAGTGCGTAAATGCGAATAGAACAAATATTGATTACAATTGCATATAATCTGAGAATTTTAATTTATTTTAAATATATGTATGTACACATACGCTACTCATACTAATAAAGTATTTCATTCAAACTGTATAAACAAAAAAAAATTAATATTTTATACTCCACTTTTACCTTTTTAATAGGATATAAATTATACACGGTTAAATTTTTCAAACGTCTTTGGAGGCTCGGAATCCTGGGATAAAAAATAAACTATTCAATCTGTTAAGGCCAATTATACTATAATATTTTTTAAAATATCCTTGTTTAAATTAAAATATTTACATAATATGCACGATTACAAATGAATTATCAGCTTAGACTGCACCGTGAATAAAATTTAAACGTAAGTACCTAATATAGTTCAACATTTTTATTTTAATTCAGTCAGAGTTTTGATCGGCGTATATTAATTGTAGCTATAACTTTTTATTTTATACAACGCAATGTACGCACACACATTGTCTTAAACATTTATATCGTTATATTTTATTAATATTAGTATATGTAAGAAGGGATTTTCTGTTAGAGGAATCTTTTTAAAAAAACGAAAAATTGAATAAACTATTTGAATATCTTTCGAATAAATCAATATTTTTTCAATCTCTTGCAAGGCCATATTAAACTTTCATTCCTTTATTTTTACGCTTTTTTGTTTATTTAGATATTTATTGATTAAAGTTAATTTTTAAATTATACGTATTTAAGAATTATCTTCACATAGAGATTGGAAGAGAACCTTGTTCGTATGAACGGTTTGGTTAATATCATAATGATGTTCTTTATTATAGATCATTGTATTGAATCTCTAACATTTATTTAATCGTTGACATGTAACGATCGCCGAATTAGAATCACATCTATCCATTATTTGTCACGGAAGAAATAAGAAAAAATCGGCTTGTCAGTTAATTTGTTTTATATTCTTTTTAACATAAGTCTGTATCAGAAAGTGAAAGAGAATAATGAATGAGATGAATAGAAGGTGAATGTACCATTGATTGACCAACGACCAATAATTGACCGCTGATGAGGAATAATGAGCTTCGAGAGGAATTTGCGCGCAGACGCGCAGACTTATTGGTTTGAGGGTTTGTTCTTATTAGGATGATTCAATTAAAGTGTAAACGATTGTGTCTCTTCATTATTCGTTTATTGTAAATGTCTACGTATTAGTTACCAGATGCACATTTTTATTCATTAACAATAATCATTAGTTCTTTGTTTTCTCATTAGTGCTGACATAATCTATAATGTAATTTTCTAGTATTTTACAATTCTTAAACTTCTTTGCAGTATATATTATCACTATCATAAAAATAATAAAATATATGCAACCGCCCTTTATTCCCGCAATTAGAAGTGCGATTGTAATTTATAAATATACAGTATAATATATTTAATTAATATATGAAAAATAAAAAATTACACTCAGAAGTCAGAGGACGAATTACTTGAAGCAAGCAAAATATAAATATTTCTCAGTTGACTTTTCAAAGAATGTCATTTTATAAACAAATAAAATCTTTATCCAAACAGATTAATACTATAATTTTTCTTTGATCAAATAATATGCTCTTTAAAGAAAATTTTTTTTACTTAAAAATGAGCCTTGCGTCAAGTTTAACACACATACACACACTCACACATGCACTTATACAGATATTTCTACTTGCACGAAGTAACACGTTTTCTGAGCGTAGAAATAACATTATGGCAAAATTTGTCCATTAAAAAAAGATGTTTCGCCACAACGATATCTTTTAAAGTTCACGTTAAAAGAGATACGTAAGACTTGCTTATATTGAATCAAGAATAAAAAAGGCGAAAAGATATTTAAAAAAGTGACATCATTAAAAAGACACAAGCAGTCACAAACTCGTTCGATAAACATATAACATCGTAGCGTTCACTCGATGTTACTATAACTCGCTTTTTCTTTCGTCGACACTCTCACAGCCTATGCGCGTAACATCTTTAACTTTTATACGTTTTCGTCTTTTGATTCATTATATACAATTTTGTGTAACGTGGTCTCGTGAATGGCGCATCGATTGGAAAAACACTTTATTCTTGTAACAATATCATATTCCATACACATCTCGAATTCAATTGATTATCATTATTTTTGTTCGTCACTGATTTTGATTTTGATATTCTTCTGTCCCTGATGCTTTTTTTCATCACTTTTCCACGTTCTCCTGTGCGTTTTGTCATTGCAACTCTTTTGCATTATTCAATTGTTTGTATCCCTGAAATTAAAGCAATCTGTCAAACGAGTAGCAGCTAAAATCAATACTTGATAGTTTAAGTGACTGACTCTAGGACAGATGTAACAACTTTCTGTTATTTTGAAACAGGTACTTTTTCTTAAGAATGTTTTCTTATTTACATTATGTTGGGGAAGAAATAATTTTTACTATGGAAAATGTATATCTTTCAAGTATCAAGGAAGTTGTTTGTATCTGTTCCATAAGCATTGTTTATAATTACAAATATTGCTAGTTAAATATAAAAAAACTCTGTAACATAAAATCTTTTTTTGAAGGAGTATGTTATCCTTGAACACGAAAAAAATATAAAAATTTACTAAAATTTTTTTTCAATCTTCATTGTAAATATTATAACATAACTGCTAAGAATACGAAGATAGAAATTTATAGAACACATATGTTCTATTATGATTTTAGGTATTTTTAAAATAATGTTATTCAACAATTAAAATTTATGTATTACATGCTGTTGACTAAAATAAATGCTTGATATGAAAATAGAATATCTTAATCTAACGAAGTCGGACTTATTCTGACCATGATATAAACTTATTATTCATTATATTAAATTAAAAGAAAATCACAGATGAAAATGATAGTAGTATAATAAATTTTGACTTAAATTGATTAGATAAAAAAAAATTTGTCCGAAATTGATGTGTATCAAATATCATGCTGAAAATTATTTGAATGGAAATTAAAAAAAAGTTCAAGAACATGAATGTTTATATAATTTTCAAAAAGATATTTAATAAATCAAATCTGTCAAGTAAATAGATCCATGACCCACATTCTTGCCATGTCCTTGTTAGTAAAAATTGCACAGGTAAGTTATTAAAGTAGTTTCTAAGATTTAATAACTGCAGTAAATGCAAACAATAATAAACAAAATTTGTTAAATTTCCACTTATAAGATTATTGCATTCAGAATATTCCACACAGATACATTCTTAAATTCTTAAATTATTATGAAAATATGCTACCTGACACCATATTTAGAATTTCCTAAACCTTAAAGCCAATTTGTCATCATTAATACAATTTATAACTTAATACAAATCCCCATTCGTTAGTTTCAGAAAATGTTAAAATTTGTTTTAATCCACCATGAATTTTTGTTATGATAACGAAGCTCAAAATGTTTGAATTTTCGTGTGTAAGAAAGCATACACCCTGATTATTTGCTTAAGCAATAGATATTGTCAAAGCCTTTGCAAAATAAATATCCAAATGAAAAGTTTGCTTGCATTTTTGGTGCTACGATCGAGTCGTTAATACGTGCGTTCGCTCAGTAGTTCATGCTCCCATAATTGGGTGAGCGTACGGCTAATAATCTTTTGTCGCCGGGTCTTACAGCGTTATTAAATGAGTCACGCAGCCGCTCCGTGAACGTCTTGTACTCCATGTCAGCGCTGTTCTGACCAAAGTCGAAATCTGCAACTTCGACGGTGAAGCGCGACCTGCTTTGGACATAGTAGGCAATGCCGAAGACTACGAGGACAACGGCGACCAAGGAACACGAGACGGGCACCACAATGACGGACAGCTGCGGTTTTGGCGTCACTGGCAAAACAAAAATAATACATACCATACGGCATAGAAATAAATGTTAGCGCAGAGTCAAAAATGAACTGACTTTTCTAATATCAATCAACTATATGTATAGTATCAAACACGTATATGAATATATGATTGGACTATAAAATGGTTTGTATGATTAGAAAATTCACTTTATCGAAAATATCTAAAATTTTTTTTTCTACAAAACTGTTTTTGCTGAAATAAGAGTAGAAACTTACATTTGTATATGTTAACCATTACTGGATGAATTTCGGTACTAACTTCATTACTCAGTATTATGATAACAGTATATTCAAGGGCATCAAGGAAATAATGGATGAATGTAAATTTGCAAGTCTCCAAGATATCACTGTTCTGGTCACAAGTCTCATTCCCTGTAATATTATATTTTCCTGCGATGATTTTGATACATTTTTTAAAAGGTCCTGTACCATTACAGGACACAGCTAGTGAAAGACTATTCCATGGCTGTATCCAAGTTGAGCCTTCAATACTAAGTTTGGAAATTGGTGCTGTTGCAACAAATAAGTAACGTAGTATAATAAATGAGTAAAAATTTAAATAAGTATATAGTAGAATAGCAGTTCAAGAAATTCTAGTTACCTCTAATTTTTATCTCGCGGTTAAAATAGCCGTATATTTTATGTGGCTCAGGGTCTATCATTGAATTACATATAAAAGGGTATGTCTGGTTTGCTGACAAAAGTGCTGTTTCGTTTACTGATACTGGAACAGTAGTATTACTGGTAGTTGTGGAAGCAGTTGTTGATGGTGCAGTTGTGGATGGTACAGTTGTTGATGGTTCAGTTGTTGATGGTATAGTTGTATTTATATTTGTAGCACTAGAAGGAATAGGAGTTGTTCCATTTGCTGGAACAGTTGAAGGTGTCGTGCTTGTAGTTATAGGGGCAACAGTTGTAGTCGTAGGTGGGTCCATAGATGCTACCACAAGAGCCTCGATAGTATGAAAAGATAATGGCTCAGTAAAGCTGTAGTTGAATTTGAAATCAGAAGTTTGATTATAATATTTGCAGTCAATAAACCAATACGTTGATATTGATGTTGCTGTTTTAGCTATGTAATCAAGATCATCTTTGCGCATATCCACAGATAATTTTGCGACTTCAGCAGAAGATACAAAACTATTCTCTACAGTTTTATTGGTTTGCTCAATTGTTAGATTTCCATTAAGTAAAGCTAAAAAAACATGTATGAATTAAATCAAAAGCAATGCAGTATAATTACTATTAGAAATAAATAACTTACAGCTAACATGAAAACTTATTCTTCTACTTGTGTATTCTCCACAGTGAATACTCAAAAATCCCCATTTACAAACAACCACTTCCATCGTATATTTACCTACATGGTATGTTGGAAAGGGATAACTCACACTGTAATAAGTGGTTGTATTTGTTGTTGTTGCAGTCTAAAAGTTAAAAATAAATTTATTTAATACTACAAATGTTAAGTTAATTATTTTACTTTTTTTTTAATTTTATCCATGACATTTAATGTTAAATTATTAGAAGAATCATAATTGTAAAAAGAATTTAAATAATAATAATCTCTTAGAGTAAAAAGGTGAATAAATATTTAAGTAGAAATTAACGTTTTAATAACAAATAAGCAATAACATAACACGATCAGAACCCAATACAATCATAACAGTTTTCTTAACTAACAAAAAGTGTTCAAATACAACAAATATGTTTTACTTGAATGAGTCATTTATTATTCTGTTTCATTATATTTAAAAAATTAATCACACTTATGTACACAATCAAGTACAAGTTATTAAAATTACTTATATCTACATACTTTTATTAACTTATTAAAAATATGATATTCATCAAGTGGTAAATTGCAATTAATAATAAAATATAATGCATATATTACCTTGTAAAAATGTGGATGCACAGCGTCATCTTGCCATGTATATTGGTAGGCATTAGATGAGGTTTGCTTTTTTGGATTACCATTGCTATCCAAAAGTTCTGCTTTAAAGGTGATGATACTTCCGAGTACAACAGGCCCATCACTTGTAAGTCTTACATCTTCATCAGAGGCTTCAGCTACACATACATTACAAATATTACAAATTTTCAAGTAAAAGGAAAAATTATACTGCACATAGTTAAACGACGCAATATATACGACACTAGATATTGCAGTGACTCAAGGATGAAGTGAACATTGAAATAAAAAACGTGCTCCGAAATTGTTCTCACCTTGCCATATCAGACAGAATGTTATAACCGCGAGAAAGACTCGCTGATAGGCAGCAGGATACATATTTTCAGCTAATCATTTATATGGCGAATGATGTAAATCCGATCCGAGACGCGTTTATTTTGCAGCGATATGGTGTGTTGTGAAAGCGAGCGAGGACTGAGGAATGAGCGAGAACCGTTTTTACTGATTAGACGTATGTCACAAACTACAAGTCGCACAAAAGCACTGTCCATATACCGAGGCAACTGGGAAAATACGCGCACTAACACCAGGCCTTTACATTTGTGTAATTCGCACTTTATAATAAGTAAATGTGTGCAGTATTATACGTCCACAATCCACATACTCAACATACTGCACATTTTAGTAAAATTATATATACATATATAGACTCAATGAATCACTTTGCTTTGCACGTATTTATATATATATCTACTAAAAAAGATAGTATTAGGTATATTTATATATGCATATGCGCCTGCGCAGTTTTAACTTCACGGTTGGAACTGGGAGTGGTGTATAAGGATCGTGTATATATATAGTGTGTAGAACGTTGGTGTAAAATACATTGCAAGCAGTATCAGCGGTAAAAGTAGCGATATTATAAGCTACTTATTTTCCAGTCTGCTAAAAATTTTGGTTTTGAATTTGTCATTATGAGTATGCATTAAGAAAGTTACTTTTTTTCTGTATACTTACTATAAAAATTATTTAAATAATTTAATAAAAAATGAAAGATAATACGTTGTTATAAAGAATTTATTTGCAGTATTTTAAAACTCGCTGCTTTGCGTAAGAAACAGAATTTTCGACATTTTCAGTGTTGGAAAAGCTCCAGCTCGAACCTCGAACATCGAGATTCGAGCTGCGCGCTCCAACTGGAGTTAAAAAAAATCATTGTCGCCATTGATGAAAACGAGACCGGAATCCATACAAATTACAACAGTTTTACCTTGTGGGAATTGTGCGCTCACATGCTCAGGTATACGTCTATACGTATATAGAGATTGACACGTTCCTCACGGGTGTGCGTGTGCCTATGCAAAATTCTCTCATTCAGGTGTAAACACGAAACAGTGCGTTTCGGAGTTGCGTCCCGTCTGCATCTCTTTTTTTTTCTCTCCGCGTTGATCGCGGCATCCGTACGCGCTTTAAGTATCGCAAAACTCAGGCACCAGCTAAATAAAACACCACTGTAAGGAAAAAGGAAAACATGCGTACGGCAAGCCGTGTTTTTACTAGTGGCGGCCGTGCGACTTTATCGCTTATCAGCTGAAACGAATCGACCATCGGTGTTTCTTTGCTTCTTTTCTTTCTCGCTTTATTCTCGCGAGAGAAAACGAAAGCTGCAGGTCGCCGAGGCGCATAATACATTTTTCCTCAAGTCCAATATTTTCCTTGCGAGGATCTCTCTCGCTCTTTTTCGTAGTCATCGCGGCGTTGAGAACACAACGCGGTTTCTGCACTGCGTCCAGAGTCCAGACTGCTCATAAGTCAGAGGTCCACCACATGCATCTTACTTATACACAAGGGTATCTACCGCACACACATACGAGAGAAGAGAGCGCAATTTACGTGCAGCTATTGGGGTTTATGTGATAAGGAGAAGAAGCGAGACAGAGATAGAGGCGAGTTTTTTACGACCCGGAGACTACCAGTCTACGGAGCTGCACAGGAGAAAGAAGTGGAGACTTCTCTTTTTGAAAGAGAAAAATCAAGAGAGGAGCCAACGCGCGTGTGCTTTTCCTCGCTCTCTTGGGGGTCTACGAGGATGCCCCTAAGTTGTTCATCGTCGACGGTTTGCGTGCGGACGATCGGTCACAATTCATTGCTTCATCTCAATCGAGCCTTTCGGACCGATCAATGCACTAGGTAATACAGAAAAGTAAGTGCCGCGAGGAAGACGAATTATTACGTGCACTTTTTGTCGATACCATAATTTTTGGTTAAGAAATCTTCTCTTGCACTTTGTAACCCACATGTAGGGCATAATGTAGATAAATTCTGGAGCAGGGTGTGATTTAAAAATTGTTCATGTTGGTTTCATTTCTTACAAGAGTTAAGTAATCTGCAACTTAGATGAATTGAATTATTATTTAAATCTTGATTATTGTTTGATTAAAATTTCAACTTGATATTTATTTAAATAGTATAGTCTATTGAATTTATTACTGTAAAAAAATTAATAGAATATATTTGTATTATGAAGTTTGATCAGGGTTTGATAACATTAGATTTAAATATATCATTCTCATATTGATTAATGAATTATTTTCTTGGCTTGCTCACCATTTCTATTTCTTAATGCTATCATTCTTATATCTTTTGTTATCCTCTAACAATCAGGCTTTCTTATATCTCTTTGTTTCATCTTCATAACAAATCCATTGCTCTATTTTATATACTTTTTTTGTATCCACATCTCTTACCATTATTTTCATCCTTCAGGAAGTGCACATCTGAAAGTGAAGAAATAGAACAGAGTCTTAAGCTCTAACCAAGAAGGCATGCTACTGTTATATCTCGCTTAAGGAAAACATGGCTACTGTTTTTGAAAGTCCATTCCTCTCGAACAGATTACGTCAGATTGAAGAGCGCTATGAAGAACCCACTACTTTTGGACGGTGCGATTGCACCAGTTACAGTTATCTGGCACTGAGCATTGTATTATTTACAATTGGTACTGCAATTACCATCTTAGCATTGGGAGATGTTGTTGATGGGCAGGTATTTTCACATCTTGGACACATGTGGCTAGTGGGACCAATTTTTATATGCTCTGGATTAATGGTTGCAGTCAAATGCATGCTCTACCTCAGACGAAAGTCAGTTATTCAGATGATCTTCCACCAACGTCAACTATTCAGGGTGAGAATTCTAATTATATTTACAATAAAAATCTTTCTCTGCTTTAGAATCACAGTGTATAAAATAATATTTAGATTAATTGCTACATCTTTTTAATTATTTAATTTAAAATTGATCATTAATTGATACTTTTCACTAAGTTTAGTATTTATTTACTAAAATTCTTATTTTGCTTGTGGCAATACTGTGTATACTGTGTAGGTAATCAAATAATTACCTGTAATCATAAACTAAGCGATTTACATTTCATGCTGTCAATATCAATTTACAATGCACTTTTACTTACTAATTCTGTGTATTTTATATAACATATTTCATTCAAATTAAAACAACTAATACTAATAAGGCCTCAATATTACATCTTTTACAACATTCAAGTTTGACTAACAATAAATATTTATAAATATAAATAAATTATACAAATATCTAATGTTATGATGACTATTACATTAAATAAATAGTAGATTTTTATTAGAATAAAGTCTTAGAAGAATCAGTCTTATAAGACTGATGAATTTAAAATGAACACTGCTGAATACTATTTAAAAATTTTATATAAATTTATCTGTTCTAATCAAATTATTTTTTTAGAAGGCATTCATAAATCATTAAAAACTTGATAAAAATAATAAATCTTATTACATGAATCAAATAAATCTGGTTGGTACTGATAAATGTAATTTTTAGTAATCTAGGTTACAAATATAATGAAAACTGCTGCATTAAAAGTATTTTGCTTTAAACATAAACCTGAATTTTTTTAAAATTGTTTTAAGATCTTCAACAGTAAATCTATTTAAACATTATGATATACTTTATACTTTTAGTCATTACTTATTTTTTTAAATTTTTTATTTAATACTACACAATAAACCATTGTAATGGGAATAAAAAATCTATGATTAGATTTTTATCAGTATAACTTTACTTACACCTTAAAAAAGTATAACCAAAATTTATTAAACATTTGCAACTTTAGTTTCTTGAACAACTTAAACACGTATTACTTTACAATTTGAGAAATACCAAACATTTTAACCAATTTATTTATTTACTTATTTATTTAAACCAGAGTGATAATCATTACATTACATTACATTACATTACATAGTAACCCTGCAGAGGAAAATAACATTTCCTTTATGCAGGTCTGGTACATGCAAATTTATATGCATTCCTTACAAACTAAAATAGATGAAGGTACACATTTACAAAATATTGGTACTTTATTAACTATCATAATCTATTATTACCATTTGTTATTACATACTTACTTTCAATATGCAGGCGGAAATAAACAAAGTATAGTTATAAAATAAATATTTTTTAGAATCTTATCCTTTACATATTTTACTGACTACCATATTAGATAAAGAATATCGCGAAATCTTCTTCAGATCTTTATTTTAGTGGCGAATGTAGATAGATTTCAATCTGGAGCTCCGAAATGTGCGCATCAAAACAGGTTTTTGTCACAAGACTTTCTATCTCCTCACTATAAAAATAAACGCTTCTGTTTATTTCGTTTTTGACCACTTGTTATTTTGTAACCTAAGTAGTTCATACGTACAATTATAAATTTATTCTGTTGTAAGAAATTACACTAGACGAAATCATTGAATCTTCAAATGACTGTTCCATAACAACAATTTTATTCTTAAACCGCCAGTCGACACTTAAATAATTCATGTCAGAAAACCCAATCGAGCAGCGTCCGAAATAAGTTTTAACGATTCAAAACAGCCGGGATTTTGGTTAATCAAACAATTATTATTTTCGCAGCATACTCGCGATTACTGTTAGGGTGAATCAACGCATCAATACGAGCGATTCAACTTCGTTCCGAAAGCCGAGCACACGAAAGTCAAATGTAAAGAAAAAAAAGTACTGCAGCCTCTCGTTTTGTTTAAATATTTAAATAAATTTAAGAGATTAAACACTGACACTTTTGTATTTCGCTGTTCTATAATTCTTTATTGATACGGTATACTGTCAGAAATTGAACTCTCAAAAATTTAAATGCAGATTAAAGACCATAAAAATAAAATTTATTTTATTAATAAATACAAAATTAGGTATGGCACGGTTTTATGATAACATTTTGTTGTCGGATTAAATTATTGCCAGTACAGATCGTACTTGAATATGAAAAGACTAAGTATTATTATTTGAAAAATTAGTATATTTCAGTAATATCGATTAAATTTTCTAATTCCTACCTGAAAGAATTCAGTAGCAAATTAGCGCAATTAATCTAATGCTTCGATAAGCAAAAAAGAGTAACGTTCTTGTGAAATTTCTCATGTACTGAAAAATCTTATCAAGTACTCATGCACTTTGATAATAAAAAGTGCCCATCAATAACACGCGTATGCCTGCCTCCAATAATACATATCTTGCATTTAAATTTGTTAAAATTCATAGTGATTATCAACTTTTGAGGGACTGTTTCTTAAATATTAACTATTTATATCGTCATAAACAATTTAATGTCGAACCATTTGCATCTGTCATTCCGCTTATTTATATACACACTTATGTTTTTTTTACAGATCCTATATAATAACTATTTGATTTAGAAGTCAATATTATTTTCCTTTAAATTATCTTGAATTGTCTAATTATGATCTAACAAAAAGTATAACTATAAAAAAAGCGTATAAATCTGTATTACCGAAGAAATCTGAAGTAATACTTCATTGTAATCATTACGCGAAGTATCATCATTGTACATACTTGTCAACAATTCGATCTGTAGGTAGTAAAATAAGTTGCTTTAATTGGAATTATTTTCCTTTTCATTCAACCAAACCACTTAGATGCTTATTTTGGAAATTTGTTTTGCTATAGTTATTAAAATAATTCAGTGATGTAGTGATAATAGAATAATCGCCTATCCGCTTTATCATTCAATACTTCCTTTCTATTGTCTTATTATGTATATTTATACGTTAAAATAAAACATATATCAAATTCCTTATTCCACACCCGGACTTTAGTTACAATACTTAAATAATTTGGAATACATTTATACTAACGTAGCGCTAAACTATAGTCTATAGAGTGCTACCAGGTGATACTTGTTGTGGTTTCTCTAAATCATTGTTTCATATTATCTTTGTCTTTTCTCTTTAAAATAAGGAGTTGTGAACATTGTTTAAGATTTCTTGCATAATATAGGCCGCGGCTTTACGTAATGTATATATTTGCCTGAAACAAAACGGAAATGTGCAGGAAAAAAAAACTGGGAGTATTCAGGGAATTTTATAATGCCGATAATGATTGGGATATAAAGACATAACTTTGCAATTATTATCTGGCAGAGTGAAAAGACTGCATGAATATAGCGCAAAAAAGGTTTAGTTGTTGTCTGGCTCGTAGATTTATGATCTCCCGGGAAGTATCGTCATCGGTCTTGATGAATCAAAATCCAACCTATATGTAATAAATCTTTTTACGCTATCGAAAAATTAAGCCGATGGTCGGCTTGTTCACTGAACCTTATACAGTGCAACCTTGGAAAATTGAATGTTTGTGCGCCAATTGAGCGAACAAAATTATATACGGCATGTAATCTTCCTTTTAGTACCGATGTTGTATTATAACGTAATACGTGAATCAACAACAATTTCATCAGTTAATAATTTTAAATATTGTTTGATCTGCGAAAGAAATTATGGAACAAGCGTTTGCTTTCTGCAAGGTATCAATAAAAAAAGAAAAAAAAAGACAGAAAAAACAACCGAAGAAACTCAAACTAGGAATTCTCGTTTCGCGCCGCGAGTCCGGCATGTCTAATCGGTCTTTTTCTTCAATAAATCCGAGCAAACTATACACGTTACAAGTACACAAGCCGCATATTTCACAAACATCAGTTTTGCACGTTAAGCGAGCGATCAATGGAAATTCGATATGGAGAACGCGTCCGATATTCGCCTAAGTGTGCTACTTCCGGGGCGTCAATAATAATCCCCCTGTTGTCCGTTGTCTGTTGCGCAGCACCTGCAGGAGTTCAGCGGCGGACAGACGATCAGCTCGTCCGGCAGTGGGACGCCGGGGCCGCCGCCTTACGAGGTCATCGCTCAAAGTCAAGGCCCGAGCGAACTGCCGCCGCCCACCTACGCCGAGGCCGTGGCGCTCCTACAGCAGAGCGGCATTCAAGGTATGCCAATTTGGACGAAATAGCTGCAATCGTCAAAATGTTTTTCATTCGATGTGGATTTTAGAATCCTGCTTCCAGGACAAACGGATCGTATTTAAGGCATGTCAAATATTGCATTAGCTTTCGCTCGCGGAAATTCGTATTTTTCTTGGCAGAAATTACGCGTTTCGATATACGGTAGATTTAACCCAGTTTCAGTTTTCCCGATCGCAGCACATATTCAATGCGAACCTCAACGTGTTTAAAAACCTCACGGCTATGAGATGTCATGAACTTTCACTCTTTAACTTTCACCCTAAGAATATAAATTTCGCATCTCAATTTCGAATTTAATTCTTGCTGCGCGTAACCGTTTGCTTTTCGATAGTCATGTACATTGGTAGTAAAATTAAAAAAGTTTCCTTTTCTACAAAATTTATATACTTAATTATTTGAAAGTTTCACTTTTACAAAATTTAAGTCTTGCAACATAGATTTAATAAGTAGAATCATTTTCGTAGCGCGAAATTGGTTTTGTTTTCCTTATAGTGATAACACTAACAGTAACAGAATGAATATTGATATATGTAAGTTACTTTTACTTCGATTTGTGTGCGGAAATAACACATAATGTAAGTTGTGGATATTTCCTGTCATCTCTTCCACACGCATTCACAATGTGAACGGTAGATATTATAACGGTAATTAATTTTATTTAAGTTCAGATACATAATTTGCACATGAGTATTTAAAAATTCTTTATCTAAAGTCAAATATTTGTGATAAATTCTGATGTTTATTCTTGTAACCGATTAACACTGAATTTTAAGCGTATAAACAATTTTATAAATAGAAGATCTTATTATTTTACTGCAATTTTTTCAGTTACATAAAATATTACGACTATACTTTATGAGTTTATACGTATCAATAATCGTAATCGTAATTATTTATATAATTTATGAATCATATAAAAATTTTGTAATTAGACTGAATGATAAAAACTAAAGGAACATTCCATCATTTTTTTGCTCAATACACCGTCACCTATCGCTTAAAAGCGCGTAAGTTAAACACACAACATATCGTAAAAGAATTTTATTTTTGAATTTTTACTTCATAGGAAAAAAAATGTTTCTCAGACGTGTGGGGGTATTTAAAGTCCAACAAAATTACATTCTAAGAAAATTCAAAACAGCAAGTTCCACTCACTCTAAATTTTTCAAACAAAAGTCATTCTTCCATTTGATGTCCAGTGTGAGAAGCCTATTGCTATAATCACCTCACTGGCAACGTGAGTAGTACAGAGGATTTTTATACAGTTCGGATAATTGTGTGTTAAAGTAAATAAGAAATATTATACACAATTGTGAAGTTTGCAAAATAATACTTTTAGGCCCTGAAGAGGGACATAGTTTTTAGTAAACGTCGGAAACGAACTCTAAAAAAAAAGTTATACCCAATAGTACAAATATTTCGCATCGACGATGAGAATTTGCCTCGGGTGGAATTCCAAACGCGAATAAGATCCACAAACAGAGTTAAGACTTCAATTATGAATAAAGTGCATACTTATGTAGCGCGGCTCGTAAGCCCGCAAGCGAGAAGCGTGTATACATATATATATCCAGTGACATGTGAAAATTGTCGTCTCTTGTTGCAGATGCCAAGCCGTGCGGCACCGTTGACACAGGTGAGAACGCAGCGCCGACCAAGCCATGATTCATCACCACCTCGGGAGCTCATCGGTGCGCGCGCGCGTGTGTGTGTGCATGTGTGCGTGTGTGTGTGAGAGAGAGAGAGAGAGAGAGAGAGAGAGAGAGTACGCGCCGACTTCATCGTGCACTACGAGGAAACTAAATCGCCCATTCGCCAGATCGTGCTTTATTATACATCGTGGATTCATATACTTACACTATGTTATATATAAATACATATTTGTTGATTGCGGAGCCACGTGTGTATGCATATGTGTATTATACAGAGAGCGCGCGCGCTAAACGATGGGAAGGTGTCCTATTATAATATGTATATGGCATGTTACGTTGTGATACAGACAAGCGAGATACTTAAAGAAGCTTAAGGATCTTTTATCACATAGGCGCGAGAGTATAGGTGGAGGAGAGAACCTGACGTACGACGAGCGCACGCACACGAGGAAGCTGCGTGCGCAATTATATTATGTGCCTCCGAGACAAAGAGCCGCCGCCGCCGCCGCCGCTGCCGCCGTCTGCTGTGTTTGCTTCTATTCGCGGAGCAGCTCCGGAAAGTTAGCGATGCGATCCATTATATTCCTCGTCTAATTTTTTCTTTCTTTCTTCTCCTTTTTACTTACACTCTTGGGAGAGAAGGAGGAGGAGAAGGAGAACGAGGACGTGTGCTTTTTTGTGTTCCCTCGCTCCGATTGGGGTGAATCTTAATGTTTTCTTTTTTACTCTAGAGTCAAAAATTACTATTTAATTCGTTCCGAGTTAGGTTTAACGGATAATATTTGAACGATCGTGGAATATCGAGTTGAAACTTAATTCTTAAATGAATTAGCGAGATAAAGTTTTTTTTTTATGTACACTTTAAAGCGGTAGTTACTGTATGAGATCAAGATTGATTTACATACTATAATATTTCGCTATTACATAACGTTCTTTTTCTTTTTCTTATCGTATCTGCAAGCGTTTTGCGGACAATGATTACTTAACGAATAAGTAATGTATTTTCACAAATTAGTTATCTAAATATGAATTTACATGCCAAAAGGGTGACTACATATTATAATTTTAGCATATTTATTTTAAAAAAAGTTTTTCTTCTATACTGTTAAGAGTGCTGCAGAAAAAGCGATGAAGACAAAGAAGTTTCAAACAAGGATGTATCAATGATTAATACGAATTTGCAAGCAATGTAACTAGGAAAAAATTAAACGTCGGCGCAGCCGTTTTTGTGCTATAAAACATAAAATTAATTTTCCGGAGCTACGTGAGCAGAGGGATACGTCAATGGTCTCTTTGTGCTTTTTTTATACCAAACACAACTTATTAAGCTGGCTCTAGATCTATGTAGCTCTAGCTAATTTCAAAATTTTACGTGGGATCATTAAAACTTGTTGGTGTTATCTTTGGCGCCGATATCCCAGCCAGTGTAAAAAGTTTTAGCACGAAAAGAAATGAAGTGTATTTATAATCAAAATAGAGAACAGACGGGTAATGTACGAGAAAGGTCGAGTTGTACCAGTGAAAAACGGAGTGGGTTTTCTTTGTTTGATATATGCTTATCTCGCAAGATAACTTCAAACGGCACAAGTGACTTTTTAACTGTGATTTATTTCACGAATTGGTAAAATTCATATTCAGACCTTCACAACAAACCTTTTATACCACTCTAAGCCTAAAAATCGCAAGTTTGACATGACTTTCAGGCTCTCGTGGTATAAAATAGTGTTCGACACTGGTGGTTAAGTTGGCTTTTTAGTGCGTGTGACTTTTCTCTCTCGCGTCGCTCGAGCGAAAAACATTCCACGCTCTAAAAAGCCAACTTACACCCACCAGTGTCGAAAGGTAGAATCAAAACAAAACTGTATTTTGCTATATCTATATACTCAGGAGTAAAAGCTTCTAAAGGTTCGAAGCATGGCAGATAGTCAGGCAGACGTGTAAGTCTATTATTGTAGACCCTAATTCGACAATTAACAGTGCTTTCTCGCTAGATTTTTTCATGATTAATATAGATATTTAAGGAAAGATTATGTATATACAGTTCCCGGAGAGCAACAGAGGCAAGGAGTTATGTATTTAAATGTCCTTGAACGACTATAGTAGCTCAAACGAAACATATTTTTGTATTATACAACATACATACTAAGACTGCTGATGCCTTCTAAAAGAAACACAAATATACTTCTTAAAAAGTAAGGGGAGAGATCATATAATAAAATCGTTTGAATGCGCGAACGAAAAAGAAAAAAATGATCCTGACAATTGAAACAGTATCAGTGGAAGCAGAACAAATTACCGAAATAAAGAAAAATTTGTTAAATTGTTTGAAGGATTACAATGTAACAGAGAACTAATTTTAATAAAAGGATTTAAGGGGGGTATACACCTTAAAATTTTTTAAAAATCGATAATTTTTTTATTTTATATTTTGATAGCAAATTTCCCCGAGAATATTTTGCCGTAAACTAGATGTTAAAATTCGAAATGGTTCCAAAGTTATAGCCGAAAATGTAAAGTAAAACTCAAAGCTTTTTTTTCATCAATCTTTATTCAACTTATTTTTATGCATTTAAAATCTTTTACAATTTATATTTAGAATTATATTGAATAAATTTATTCATATAATTCTTTACAATTCAAATTAATAATAACAATAATTATAATAATAATTATTAAAAGGTTCCATAATTATAAGAGACCAATTTCGACCTTATTGGGTCTAAGTTTAAGCCAGTTCACGACCGGTTTCCTAATTTAAAAAAATAATTGATTCTATAATTTTTAATAAAAGAATTAAATAAAATCTGAAATAATGGAAACCGGTTTCTACAAAATAAAATAAAAAA
>UELV01177331.1:0-63714 GCA_900490015.1 Megastigmus stigmatizans | reverse complement strand
GATATATATATATGTATACGTATATATTAGTTCGGTTACTTGCACGTGGATGGCACACGTGCGGGCAAGGCGTGTGTGCGTGTGGACGAGAAACAGTTCTTTCGGTGAGTCTTATTCATTGATCATACTATATATTATGCACACTCGTTCTTGTACGTACCCATTGATATCTGAAATTTTTATTGACTATTTTCAACAGAAGACTAACTACAGCAGTATGCACGAAATAACTTTAAATATATCGCATCTGTGACGTGTGCGTAAAGTAAGAATAGTATTTCGGCACTGTTATACGCTTCAACCTGCTTATGATTACTTAATACAAAAGCGAGTGTTCTATATGTTGAATAACTTAATTGTGTATTTGTCCTGAACTGCAGTTATCAAAAACTTGCTGTATATCCCGCATGAAGTGAATATTTTCCCTGTAGTCAATTAATTTCCGAGCTATTTGCAAAGTGTTTGAGACTATAAAAAATGACTGCAGTTGAAACACTTTCGGCATATATTTCAGTTTAATATGGAAACGGTTTATTACAGAGAATGATGAATTCAGAAAATGTTGATGTAATTTTGTGAGATAATATATGAACGGTATAATAAAGTATATGTAAACATATTACTTGCTATATAGGTAGACTTTAGCATGTTATCTTTCAAAATTCGAATCATATTTAATCTCAAGTGTTATCAAAACTTAAAATGAGCATTTAAATTCAAAATTTTAAAACTTTTTACTTTTGTATTGAAAACCAAAAACGTATTATGAAAAATATAATAGTTTGTACCTGCTTATAGGCAATTGTTATAAATATATTTTTATGATAATTATTTATTTAATTGCGTTTATAAGAAATTGGTTTATTCCGTTTTTTCTTCAGAGCGGTATTTATTTATTGTTCCATTCAAAATACTTTTCCAATATCAACGGTCTGACGTAAACAAGTCAATACTACTTATTTATTGCATACCTTTTTTACATGCAGCGTTATCGAGCTTTATTATTAAATTTTGTACAATTCTTGTTTTAACACAGGATGATGTTTATCATTTCATTTTTATCATTAATTTGGTGGGTTTTGGCTGGTTCTTATTCAAATCTTTTATTTTAAATATAAATGCCTGTAATTAATTTGCGATAAATAACGAAAAAAATCAACTTTTCATTTACAAAAGAAATACTTACAAATTTTCCAGATTTACATTATCACCTACATTATTATCATTTTTCGATAATTTTACTGCAGTAAACGAAACCCAACCCAAAAAACCTTTTTGATTTTTTTACAGATCGGCAAAGTGAGAATTTTTACGGACAATTCAGTGCGATCGAAGAAACGAGGGTCTGACGGTACTTAACAATTTTTAAAAAAAAAAAGAAAAGAAAAGTACAGAAAAAAATTAGTGCAAAAACGAAGAATACGTGCACGAGGCTGCGAGCGAATCAACCGAGTGCAATATGCCGAAGTATATAATATTGCGCAATGTGTAGAGTGAGTGAATGAGACGAAAAAAAAACGATTAACGGGATCTGCCTTAATGTAGAAAAAAAAAGTGGACAAGTACGCGCGATGAAGTGTAAAAGCTCGACTGCGAAGATATGTGAGTCGAATCTAGTCGATGCCGCGTTCACGATGCGCGAATTCGGACGTTACGTAATTGAGATTATTATTGATATAAATTCTAAGAACGGGATCGAGGGAGTCGGGGAAAGGAAGAACAAAATAATATATATGTATACATATTAAAAATAGGATATTTATTTAAAAAAGGGAATGACGATGATTTGGAGATGGTACAGGTTTCTATATGTAATATTTTGGTAGCGCGAGACCGCGTCGCTGTTCCTTCCCGTCAGAGATTCGATATAATGAACTGTATAATTTTGTATAAAAAAAACTACACGCGTTATAATAACGACAGATTTTTAACTGATCGAGGAGCCTGTCATTCGTATATAGTAGGCACACGACATCGTCGCGTGGAAACTAGTTCGCGAAAAAGGAACGTCAACTGCCTATAGATGAAACGAAATTGTATGAATTTATCGTTATAGAAAAAATACTCTCCGCTCGGTACTTAATTAATCGATATCCTTATTATTATACTTAATACTGTGCAGAAACTTATATCTAGAAAATATTGGGTTGTTATTTTCAACGTGTGTGCGTTACGAGTCCAAGTCATTTTTCTACAACTAGTTTCTTCGGACGAACTTCCGGCCATTAGTTTGCGATGTAGTGTTAAATTGCGTTAGCGCAGAAACAAATTATAGGTTGCTGTATAATCTTTTCCCACATCGACGACTCTTATTTTGTCTCTAATGAATTCGTATAATGTATGCAATACATGTTCTGCACTATTGCCAAAGGGGGAAAATTAGAATGAATTTTGTCTTTCTTACGTTATGTGCACACGAAATATAAATTCAAAACTATGAAACTGTACATTCATTTCTGAGGTTTAAAGGTGATTGACAGAATTCATTACTGACCAAAAGGATAAATTTCAAAATTCTACAGCATCTTTATTAGTAATATGTTAAGGTACAAATTTATAAATTAATACCCGCGTGTGTTCACAATAATTTATACTTATTGCAGAATTGAAAAAAAATGTTTACTTTGAGAAATTCTAATAAGTGAAAAGTTGTTCGTACAAAATGGCAACTATAAAGAAGATGATTAAAATCTAAAGGGTATTAAAAAAAAACAAAATATTAATCGGTAGAAAACACCATACGTTTGAAGCGGCATAAATATATCCCGATGCAAGGAGAGAAATAATCGACGAATAAAACACAAGACAGTCACAAAAATTCTCACCCTAAAATAACTCACAGAACACAAAGAAAGAGAGATTTCACATCAGCAGCCGATAAAAGAAAAACAAGCGATAACTATACGAGGAAGCAGTCGTTTAAAAAGTACACTTGAGACTCTATAAAAAATACACAGGCAAGAAGTAAAAAATGCATCACGTATATATACAAATCCTATACAATCGTGTTTTCCCTCTGCAATAAAGAACAAAGTATCTACAACAGAACTACAACGTTCTCTACGGTCCTTCTTAAACAGAGAGATATAAAATCAATTGCGATTCAAGTGTCGGCACACATGCACACGTACGTTTACTCGCGCAATATATATATATAGTATCGATAAAAAGGAAAAGTAACGAGAGAAAGAACAAGGCTAAACGGGTCGCGAGAGTACATATATACTTGCTGAGCGAAAATTTATTCCAACTTTTTATTTGAATGCTGCTGAATTTCTAAGGTGAATCGATCGTTCAAAAATCATTTATTGACATTTTTATCGTAAGCAACAAAATTTGCTTTAATTGAAAACTATATTTACCGCAAACATTCGACAACCTACATTATGACATTTTCGGTACAAAAAGTATCGCTTGCGCTTTGAAGTTCAACACAAAAGATCCACAATATCACAAACAAAAAGCAATTCGATGTTTAATACAGATCCGAATGGTAAACAAAGAATTTTGTTTTCATCTCTCATATTTCACAAACCGATACGAAATTGGATCGCAAGTCAGGCAAAAAAAAATATAAACCGTAACTGTTTTTCCTGTTAAGTGACCATTAACCAGCCATTACAGCACCGATATATACACACTTAGGATTTCCGATATTCCTTTCAAAGGCGGCGTTAATCTGTCGACCCAGATTTTCGACAAAATTTTTAGTCGGCTGCAGCTGCACGAACGACAAGCGATGACGAAAATTTTCCAAGCAACTCAGCTTGTTTTTCGGTCGCCAACAACCGAGTGTGTCTGCATCGTTGAGCGCGAATGAAAAACGGGGAGGGTGCGCGGTTAACGCTGTGGCGATCGATCCCGCGAAATTGCCACACACACACACACACACACACACACACACACACACACATATATAACGCATTGAACAAGTGAACCGACTATATATATCCAATCCTATCAACATTTTACTCAAACAATTCTCATTTTGCTTTTCCACTCTTTTCGACGTAATGCGTTATTTGCTCGTTTTAGTTAGAGTTTATTCAATGAATTATATATATATATATATATACGAATATATATGTACGAAGTAGAAAGCATGAAAAAAGATCCAGGATTCTACTTAAATCAGAGCAAATTTTCACAATTGAGTATAGTGCGCTAATGAGAGCTTTGAAGGATGCCCACGGATATAGGTAATTGTGCACCTCGCATGAAACCTTAATTAACTGTATGATTGTATTAAAGTAACTACTTAACTGTCTAGACAAAAGGGAACCTGAGATATCCCTTGGTTCAGTTTGAAAATTAACATGGGTAGTATATCGATAGATATTGATGTCTGACCGTAGTCGTAACTCTTCTACTAATCATATATATCTATAAATACACTATACCCATATTAATTTTCAAACGTTAACAATGCATATCACAGTTTCCCTTTGGTCTAGATAAGTAATATTTTTTGAAAAATGTTTCTTATTTTGTAGTCTATACAATCATATAGTTCTAAGGTTCCCCGTACGATCACGAGTATAAAAACCTATACTATATTATAAAGTCTAATATTTTGAAAATTCGAGTGCACTTTTATTCACGCCAAATAAAATTCTCGATGCGTGTCAGATTTTTAAACGAAATAAATCAAAATAAATATATTGTCGATAGCTGGGTCACAGTATTGGAATATATATCCATCTAACGCTAGATATATGTAAAATATGTACGTGTGCAAGTGTCCGAATAATAAAAAGTATAGCCACGAATGACCTGGAGCTGCCGTATTGTAATTTAAAACTTTATTTATTTTACAGGCTTCCATGGTTCACGGTCTAAATTCAGCGGGTAAAAAATCGTTATTTATCTGGTTTCGAGGCAGAAAGGTGAAGTTTCAAATTAATAACGCATGTGAAACCTAACGTTCGTGAATCGAAAAGAAATTTTCCGTACTAATCTTGGAAAATACATAAGAATAGTTTGAATTGCAAGAAGGACTTTAGATAACGCGAAAGTTAATTCTATTCTAACTGTTCATTACACATCATGACGTTTACGCTATGTGCCATTAATTTTCCGCGGTTTCAATTTCTATATGCGTTGATTCGTACAGTCTTCAGTCTCCTCCTACTGAATTGCAGTTTTTCTTTTAACTACGCATTTTCGCAGTCGTAATAATTATTATCTGAAAAGCGTATAAGAAACGTCCCCGCGCTCGACAAACCATAATCCAATAATTTATAGCCTTACGATATTTCTCACACATAATATAACCCGATAATAAAAACTAACATCGTCATCGTTACACCGGCATGTAACTATATGCGAAACAGACACTATACAGAGCACACGACGCTCGCTGTACTAACAGAAAGAAAAAAAGGAAACAAAGGTTGTATTCCCGCAAACTGTGTACAGCGCTCGGAAAATGGTGCATTAAGATAAAACGCAGCCGTTCTTATCGGCGACCGCGAGCCGGCAATAAAAATTCCGCAGAAAAAAAAGATATTGGCAGCTTTACGTATAGATCGATGATGGGATTCCGAATCAGGGGCAAAATGTTAAAAATCAATATCTCGCGTTCGGGGAATACTTTTTTTTATATGTCTCTGTGTGTGTGCGGGGAAAAGAGTAAAAGGTTAATTCCACTCGAGAGAGAGAGAGAGAGAGATACAAGAAGCTTTGCGAAATCCCAGGCGGTCATCTGACCGATGACCCGGATTTTCGATAAAGACCAGAGCTGCTGCTGCTCCTCTGAAGAGGCCACTTCTCGACTTCCTTTGCCGATCTTATGAGACTCCGGATTTGGTGTGCTTTGACCATTAAAGATGACGCGGGTCCATGTATTTCCGTATACGTGGTAAGCTTATTGCGGGATATGAACGAGGTCGGCTCATATAATTCATTAACTCGGATCGTCTGTATTTAAGGGAGATCATTAATAACGCGACGTGAATACATAATAACTTTTCCATATCGATCTCGATATACTACGATGTTGGTGTGTAAGCCGAATTTAAATATTTCATTAGAAAAATATTTTGATCGATCGATTGATTACTTCTCATGTCAAAGCTCCACTAATTACTTATTTTCCAAGAGTTCGCATATATATAAAAATAATTAAAATTCATTATATCATTCCGCAGTGTATCTTCTTACCTCCGCCGATTTAAAGAAAATATATGTAACATTTACGTACGTTTACTTGCAACAAAAAAAAACTCAAAAATTTTAAAGCGCAGCGAAGCTGACTCGTTAAATCTTTACTTTCCAAATAATATTTCATCGGTATATTGCATTACTCGTTACAAATCTCATACCAAAGTCCTCTTCGATACGTTTCAACAATACAAATTACCATCGTATTTTATATCTTTACGAAAATTGGAGAATAACGATCCCGGTCTAACGTATGAAAGCTCGCCTTCTTCCCTTCATTTCTCCTTGTACAAGCCGCACTTCATGAAACATTTTTGCGGCCGAAGAGCCTCTCTCGACGTCGGTATATATACCGGGAGTAAAACTCGGTCGCGCAAAAGCAAACAATCATTTTCTCATTCAGCGTATGCCCTCGGAAAAAAACGCGAGGAAGCTCAGTTTGTTTTTCCATAGGGCGTCTGCCCATTTGAATAAACAGCAAAGATCGAGCGTACATATATTGGAAAATCCGTAGTGGAAAGGGTTGGGTTCAAAGAGTTAATTTATATTTGCCAACCAATTTTTTTATATATATATTAAAAGATTAAGAGATCACGATGAAGATGGTGCTGATTAGTTGTGGAATTAACTTTTTAATTTTAATAATCCGCAGTGAGAACAATGATGATAATGTCAATTTAAATCAGAATTATCCGATAGAGAATTCGTTGGAAATTAAAATATCGGATTTAATTGAGATCGACATAATTCAAAATTATTAAATAATTCCAAATATGCTCAAGAAATGTAATCAGTTGTGTTCAATACTGTAAATTATTATTTTGCGTCTATTCGTGTTTAATGCCGGGAAACAATTGTTACATTTAAGCTACTTCTGCTAATTCCTCATATTTCGATTTTAACATTTTTGTTACGTTTTAATTTTCATAATTTTTTTTTTTTTGTTTTAATTCAGAGATAAGTATGATATTTAAATAATAGGTAAAACTAACGCAACTCTCCACGAATTTGAAAATACAGTTATGAAAATGAAAACATTTAAATATAAAAAGTGTGTTAATTAAAATATTTTTGTCATTTGTTATTTATACTTTCATTGCTTCGTGTCAATTATTTATTCAACGCTTTTCAGATACAATTATTTCGACTGTAAAAATGAAATTAGCGCATTGTCGCGCCGTAGCAAAAAATGCGCGAGTTTCGGATACTTTTGATAAGCGAAAAAAATTAAAAGAATGTAAAAGAAACTATTTAATAGGGAAATGTTAAAAAAAATAAATAAACGAGAAAAACACTCGATAGCAAAGCGTTAAAGTGATAATCCGTAACAAACAATCGCGCCTTCCTTCTGGGATTTTCGTTGTTGGTCATTGCGCCTTGTCGAAATTAACAAACAAAATGACAAATCCTATTTAATCGTGTATCAAGAAATATGTAAACGAAAATATATACATTGAGTAGAACGGGTATTAGATCATCTATACATATATGGAAAATTATGTTGTACAAAATAACAGAGTTTCGGGATAAGCATCCGAAATTTCATCCCGAAATTGAAACTGTTATGGAATTCATGCTCAGCTTGATTTCTCATGTTCAGTGTACCTTAAACTCAAAAATATGGCACAGTATTTTGCAATGTAAAAAATATGTATGTGTCACGTAAGATTATTTCACACAAGGTATAATATTCCTGTCAGGACGAGTGTTTATTTAAAATCTATACATATAGGAAGCAAAGTAAAATTAGTCGAGTAACATTATTTTCCGTACAGCACCAATTGCAGCTCATCGATAATCAAAAGCGCTACCTCAAATCAAACGGCGAGACGGTCGCATCGCCGACGAAAATACCCCGGAAACGCGCGATTTCATTATCGTGCATTTTTTCGTTTTTTCGACAATGGAAATAAAATGAGAAGAAGAAGGGGACGAATAAACGAGTGAAACTCATTAGGATTCAAGTCGTTCTGCCGTGATAAGGCGAATGTATTTCGCAATTTCTTATCGTATATATATACGTAAGCATAATACGACTCAGGCCTGAACGTACGGAAAAAATAAATAAAGAGAGAACTTAAATATTGAATGGATAACGAGTATATTATGAAAAAAAAAAAAACTTCACTGTCGAAAGTGTGATATAGTAAGTGAAAAATAAATGATACTCGACGAGAGCACCAGCTTTACAGCCACTTCTCGGCGATTTCCCCGAGATATACAGAAAGTATAGACGTCGTGTGCACGGTGACATATTCGCGAAGTGCGTCTAAAGTTGGTAAGGCCTCGTTCTCTTGATTAATGTTATCATATGTAGATACCTACGATTAAACGTGTAAGAAATACGTAGTTAAATACGTGTTAAAGGATTTAAAAAAAAAGATAAAAAAAAAAGTAAACGAGATGTAACGTCTAATTACGATAGAAAAAAAAGTGTTCTTTATTCAATGTTCACAATCGATTAATGATATATTTTTAGCAGAAAGTGATGTTTTCATTGTATAAAACGCAGTTGAGTCGTCAGACTACCGTACGAAAAAAAAAGAAAAAAAATAACGATTAAAAAAAGATGTCGTAGATCTTGAATGTGACTGTGTAACAAAATTATCCCCGGGTCTGAAAAAGAAATTTACCATCCCGCACAGCCCCTCTCCTTTTTAAAGCGTTTTAATCCATACACACACAACACTTACACACACACACACACACACACACACACACACACACACAGACAGAGGATTATAATAAAGTTAAATGTACTGGCAACAAAGTGAAACATAAAACGTATTGAGCTATATTAGGGTATCGGTTTCTACTACGTAGCTTAAACAGAAAAAAGGTAAGGGTGTTATCGATGTAGTTGTTATAAACAATATCTATATATACCTAGTCGAAAATGAAATTTCTAAATTTTCCAATAGTTCATAGTGTCGGGCCCCTTCGTTAAACTTTTATATCGTGACTTTTGATATGAACAACCCATCACAAACTCAACGTTTCGACTATACCAAAAGAATCGGGTGCGATGTTCAAATATTATATATAATATATTATACGTTCGTTTGTCTGTGCAATGAATTAATTAGTTGGAAAAAGAGATTCTTTTGTTTATCGTAATTTAATTGTGCATCGACTGAAACGTTCCGATACATGCCTAGTTAATACTAGAAATAAATATCGATGTAGATAGTTTATGAGAAAGCGAAGAAAGTGAGCTGTATAGAGATACCAATGTGAATGTCTTTAACCAACGTATAAATATACACATAATCTTTTGCCAATCTTCCTTCGAATCGACACAATAATGATCTCAGGCCTCGTTTCTTACGAGTGCCAAATATTCAATGTTCGACTGTTGCAATCTAGCTAATACTAATTGAGAATGATTTCCTTCTTTTCCTAAAGCTATACGATATATACATATATACCGGTTCTTTCTACTTTCACTACACTTTTATACAAAACTTCAATCAACATTACTTTATTCCTATTTTTGTCGATATACTTTACACGTTTTCGCTAGGAACAAATATGTATCTGCCGATACTAAGCATACGTTACTCTCTTTTTGTTTTGTTGCTTTATACGAAAGCTTGATATAGGAATCGAGCTGAACACAATCGAGATACTCGACTGTCTGACTTTTTCAAGTGGCCGGCCCCAAACTTTTCGTCCTCCTTCATTTCGCAAGAGACGAGGATAAAACACGCAGTATTAAACATAATATTTCGACTTCTAACAATCGAGAGAGAGAAAGAAAGAGCGTTTAAAATGAAAGATTAAAGAAGAAAAAAATACGGACCAAGGACGTGCGGGACACGTTTAGCGGATTTACTTTAACCCACGACGTAACAGTATGAGAACACTAAAATAATAAAACGCGCTAGGACACGTTTAGGTTGACGAGGAACACTAAATCGTAAAAGTTTCATAGTTTGTGATTCGATGGGTTCTCGAATCGCGTTTTTACAGTATATCTATTGTGTATGATTTTGCGCGTTATTATACCGATATGTAGAAGTTTACCCCCCAACCACGCAGCAGCCTTTGTCCGCGAGCGAAAAAAAAATCGTTTTTCGATATATGCCAAATGTAAAAGGGAAGAATACAAAAAGATATATCATTCGACTGAAATAGTTGATGCAAAAAAAAACCCGAAGACTTTTTGCGTGTCTAGCACGTGTCGCGAGAAACTTGCTTGGAGCGAGTGACTTTTCAGTGAAAATATGTGTTTAATGCTCAGGTCGCGGGAGTCGCTCTTGAATATTATACCGTGACGCTTGAGCGGAACACGTAATAAATTCTATTTCATTAAATTTAAAATTTTTCCAATACGCAAAACATAATTAATAACAATAATCTAACTTGTTGTTACGCAATGATATTCCACGGTAAGAATAAAAATGCCAAGACCAATAAAAGATCTTGGAACCAAAAAAAGTGTTTGCATTAACGCAGAAAAGCAAAATGCTGAAATACCAGTTTATCAAGTAATCGTTCAACTTCACGACAAAGCAATAATTAATGTTTACGGAGAATACGCTGAGCAGCGCGCAGTAAAAGACCTTGCAGATGATCGATTAGACTTTTTCATTTTAAAGAATCTGAAAGATTGAGTCTGCAATATCGTTTAATTATATACGAAATGAAGAAAGATCTAAATAGATCGACTGCAACAGTAGTGTGACGTTGCAATTTTTTACCGTGTAGCGAAGAAATTTATTAACGCGAAGGATATTAGAAATTAAACTAATAGAGTTTTTGACGAAATGACTGAAAGAAAAAACCAAATTCTTTGTTGCTTCTTTTCAAATTCTTCGATACTCCAATTTTTCCATTATCCAAAATTCGATTTAACTTAATATACGTACATTGTCGACCAATTGTAGTTGAAACAGTCGCGATTTGGACCAAATTATATTTTTTCTTATATCAAGTAAGTTATTAAAAACGAGCTGTTCTCGTGCGTGTGTCGTTCTAAAAACAAAGCACAATTTCGCAAGTTCATAATTGTAGTGCGCGATTAAATAACGAACTGTCAAGTTCGATGCTATGTTTGCGCTGAAAAAGAATATCAATTATTAATAAAAAAAAATATCAAAAAATATACTTACTAAACATATATATCAATGTTTGAAAAAGATTTACCAGAGCTAAATACTGGAAAGAAAAGCGACAAAATTTTTCGAGGAAAAAAATTACAAAAAAAAGATCAAGTTTAACGTTTGAAGTGCTTGAAAAACTTTTTCTTAAAAGTATAAGAATCATATATTACACAAACTTTTTTAAAGTATAAAGTAGAAATTATTATTCAAATAATTCTAAACCAATATTGTTTAGAACTTTACAATACTAATTAACATATTCGATTGGAAAAGAATCAAGAAAATTAATTGCAAGCTATAAACAAATAAAACCCACAAAAAAAAAAGTTTTACACGATTAACGTTTCCGTTTTTCGAATCGAACAAGCGGGCTTTCGATCTTCTCTTATATATTTAATATAAATATCAGGGGCTGGCCACTCGTCTGTCTTTTCTTTGTACGCACGACGTACATTTACAAATACTTAATTAACAACAAAAATAACAAATATTACTATATCTACGAAAATATACATGCAATTATATCACTTATTCACTATTTCTATATCAATTTTATCCGAATGCTCTAACTAAGCACTCTATATACCAAACCAAAAAATCTATTATACAATGATCGATAAAACAATCCAATCTACTCCTTACTATCGTCTTTACGATTCTATACAACTTTAGACCAGAGTCCTTTTTAGAAAGAATTGCTCTGTATTTCGTATCGCAGATCGAGAAGAGGGCGGTTATAAAAAAAAAACAATTGCGTATACAAGGAATTACTATAAATATAAAATATGTACGAAAAAAAATTATAGATCAAGATGAAGAAAAAGTTGTCGATCAGATCGATGCGAGTTCTCTACTGACATGGAAAAAAGAAAAACAATCGAATCATCAGCGTGTCTTTATAAAATATATAACTTGATTCTATTTATATATTGTATATCGACACGTATCGTATATGAATTATAATATACGTGTGTGTTCCTTAGGTGCGTTTCCTGTATCTTGTCTTAAAAAGCAAACCCAATAATGCACACCTCGAGTGAGCGGGCAGCAGAAAAACGAAAGGCAACGTTATAATATTATAGATACTATAAAAAAAATAAGTGGATCTAGATAAACCCGTAGAAACAAGTAACAGAAAATGATTCGCTATTATTAAAATAAAAAAAAGACTTGTATTTAAAGGGAATGGAGCGAAGTAGAATCAACAAACGTGTACCTTCGAGGGGAAAAAAAGTCAAATCGGTGGCAAAATAATAATTAATTAATCTTAACAATTGTAATAGCTGAATCTATCGCGACGTATAGCGTAACGAATAAAAACAGAAAAGAAGTTTACCATACATGTATATAAGCAAATTGTTGTGTTTATCATTGCGTAGATGCGTATAAAGAGAATGGGAAAAACTTTTCTCGATCGACAAAAGAAGTATATATATATACTCTCGTAAAGCGTATGTGAAAATATGTCCAAGACGGCAAAACACGTTGCGATATACATTAAATGGGGTATATCGGTGTACATGTTTTACGATAATTGCGTTTCACTTTTTCTGTAAATAATAGTGTTCTATTGACTTGTTACATTCTATTTGAGCCTGTCTAATGTTTGCAAATTCAAATAGATTGGTTTTAAAGGCCGTTGACATGATTACCATTAACAAGTACTGCAGCAATAAATTATCAATTCAAAGGGATGATGTATGCACGCAATTTTAATCGATTTCCTTTTTGTATCTTGACTTCGATCCTTGTTTATGATTTAATAAAATAAAGATACTCATACTGTATGTTGCAATGTCCAATGATTGTGCGTATACGTTTTCACTCCAAAGATTAAGGAACTTAATTATATAAAAGAAAATGTAAAACGAAAGCGGTACGAATATGTTTGTACGATGGTTCAAAAAAAAAGAAACCCAGAAAAAGAGCTAAAACATGGTTTAACAATAAAATGTACAAGATAACATATATTTTTCTCCTTCGTGTATCTACAACTTTTTCCTTTTTTATATATATAGAAAACGAAGCAGAAAACGGTCTAATAAAACTCTGAAAGCAAAAGTTGCGCTTTATACATTATACGTTATTTCAAAGTTTGTAAATCAAATAGACTTTGCATATTTTTGTTAAAATGCAGCTACGTCGTCGTATTTCAATGGTACCTTGGTGCATTGAAGAAAAAGAAGGTGAACGAAAACGAAAAAAATAAAAGGAATAATCACGCCACTGAACAAATTATTTTCATATAGAAAGAAAAACTTAACGCCCTTAATAATAGCATAATATATAAACGTTGAACAACAGTAAATCCAACACTTGCAAACGTATAATCCCCAAAAGACATCGCAACCTGATACGAGCGTTTTCGAAACTATGATTTTTTTCTCAACGCACCGAGAGATTCGAAGTTGTTACGTAAGTAAAACAAAACGAAGAGGAAAAAAAGCATAAGTCGCGTGTTCATAATTGCGTATACAGGCGATCGTTGTCTCGTTGTAACGTTCTGTACACTGCATCACTTCGACACTTTGAGAAGATAACCAAAAATCGAAGAAATACGAAAAAAAAACATCGAGGTTGTTTAGCTCGAGGCCCAGTTATGGTTGTGTCGAACGAGACTCGCGCCGCGAACGTATAGTGAAAAAAAAAAAACTAAAAGTAAACGGGATTTCGATAAAGATTGTTATACCTAATAAATAAACGTGCGCAAGCGCATCTAGAAAATGTGTTAAACTACGAGGACATGATTTTAAAAGAGAAATAATTATAATGAATAACGATAAAAGGAATTACCTAATTATTATAATGAAATAAAGAAAAATAATAAATAATAAAGTAAAGCGAGAATCGCTGTAAAAGAGAATCTCGTGCAATCGTAGGACTTTTCAAACCTCTCGGACGCTAACGACATGTAAATTCTCCTCCTTTTTCTCTATTAACATTATAATACATGTACCTTTCTCGCTCTCTCTCTCCTATCTCTATCTCTATCTCACTCTATCTCTTTTTCAGAGACTCTCCGAGTCCCATTATTTTTATCGCTTCTCCCCCCCCCCTTTTTCCGCAGTTCTCCGTCCTTCAGAATTTCACATAAAGTAGTCCCGTCGGCAGTTGCGTCGGTGTCGCGACTCCTTACGACCTCTAAGTAATGCATTCGCATTAAGTTCTTCAAGTCATTATCGCACCTCGCGCTCCGAATAATATTGCCATCCTCCTTTACTCGCGTACATTAGACTTCGTTACGACTCGTAATTTTTGTTAATATTCAGGGGAGAAAAGTCTGGAGGTCGCGAATAATCAAAATTAATTGCTCAAGCTGTAGGTCATACATATTTTCGAGTTATAGCTTACAGTTATGGATCGCTTCAAATTTCAATTCGAATAACATTTTTTCGTCTCGTATATGCCGACGCAACAGTCCCTCGTGGATGCAGGCAAAAAAATTTCGCTTCGCGACTTAAATGCTCTTATATAATCTGTACAGAGATGCACTTTATATTTATGCAAAGAGAAAGAAATCCTTTTGTTACCGTTTTAAAAACAAAATGCATATTTAAGTCGTTATATGAAAAAAAAAAAGAAAAAAAATAGAAAAAAAAACAAAGCGCGCATATATAATTAAATACAACGAATCTCGCGAGATTACATTATACATATATACATATAAATATACATATATATATATATATATTTAGGTTGGCTTTTCGTCGAGACGAGAGAAACGAAATGCTAAGCGCGAATCTGCGATAACGAGACTGTCTTATAGGGATGATTGTTGAAACACGTGTATCGTTGGGGTATATGTACGCGTGGCAAAACCAAAGGTTTCGTTCGAGACACCGTCGAAGAGATCGCGAGTTATGCTCACTGAGATTCATTCAATATTCTCAAGCTATAGAATTCGCGATTGTTTTGGGGTAATATTTGTGCTAATACGTTCTGCTTTGAGATGTTAGAACCGAACGCTGGAAGAGTTAATATATATCCATGTTATTTTCTATCGCGAATGAATCGTTCGGACAACAAGAGCATTGCCAAGAAATATATGGACATGATTATACGGAAAATCGACTTTGCTCAATTTATTTCATCGATGTTACAGATGTCGTAGAAAAAAAACCTACGTAACGATAGCGTTTATAAGGCGGTACCCCAATGTTTAGTACGATTATCATTAAGTATAATTTTTAATATGAAGGATAACTTCGCTCACGTGGCGATTCCAGTGAAGAGAAAAACAAAAAACATCTCTATACTTATACTTATTGATCATAGATAAAAGTTTAGACGTTTAAGACTTTCAAATATTTCATCAAGTACATTTTTTTATAAAAGTTGTAATGTTAGTGACAAGCGTTTGCGTTGTAAACTATATAGATGATATAAAGAAATGAAAAAAAAAAAAACTGTAGAAAGAACCGTTAACGAAACAAAGTAAATTATAAATAAGCCTGTTTAAAAGTACTTCCAGCGACGTTCGGTTATTTTACCTTTAAATGAAAAAGAAATAAAATAAATAAATAAATAAAGAATAAAAAGTGACAAGAAAGATCAGCAAGTCCAGATGAATTTCATCTTCCGTCTTCGATATGTAATTCCTATTGTACAGATCACTGATATATTTATTATTATATACTGTTGAATTGCGTTTTAAAGATCGATTAGCGGGCGAAAGATATAAATTTAAAGAGTAGCCCCCGATTTAAATGGAATAAAGAGATAAAAGAAACGATGATTTTGCGCCAACTGCACTGGATGTATTTAAGAGGATAATCTAAAAAATATAGGAAATGGACATCTTTTTCGAGCTATGCGATGATAATACCGATATGCACTGATCGAACGATTGCATTTTTGCTTTAGCGTATTGCTGTTAAAAAATCAATCTTAAGAATACGTCAGGATTATTGCAAATTAACTTTGACTTTATAGAATAATAAATGTCACAAATTAATAACTCAAAACGTATGCATATATTGCTTAATAATAATAAATGCGTATCTATTATGGTATTTGCTATCTAATGATTTACGAATATTTTAAACGGAAAAACGTAACGTATTCCCTAATGAGATCTGAGCGTAAATTGACGTATCCATCATAAAGCAATTTCCAAAACTATTGCAAAACACTACCAAGGCAAAAACGTAATCGCGATCAAAGTGCGGCATAACCGAGAGTGCATGAATAAAGAAAATCCGACGAACGATGTCCATGCCTAATCAAGTCATTAAGAAGAAAAATAAAAACTACCTAAGCGAATCCGTATGTGTATTGCCGATAAATTGCTGTCACGCTCGAATTTCCCGATCACCTTTCTATACAGCTCTAACTGCGAGATAGCAACCAAAAATAAAAATCAGATTCTCTGCCGAATAACGTGTGTGGGGCTTTCGAAGTGCGAGACGCGCGTTACAATATTGTTGATCCCAAATGGTGCAGATCTCACAGCTTCGAAGCCCACACGGAAGCGAATAACAAGGGATGACTGCTAAATATTGATCGCGAAGAGCAGACACACAAATGTAGCGCACAAGCGAACGTTTATGATTTTCGGACCGGTGAGACAATGATAGAAAGAGAGAGGAAAATGTGTCAGAGAGCTGCTTTGCATAAAAAAAGAAAAAGAAAAGAAAAGAGAGCGAAGAAAGGAAAAATGGCCGGGAAATCCGCGCGGCGAGAGGGAATTGGAATATGTGCGAGCGTAAATGCGCAAGCTCGAGGGTTCGCGCGCGAACCCTAAACTGATTGTAATTGAATCGAAAGTGTAAAAAAATTAATAAACATACATTAAATGTTGTTTACACGCTTGATCCCTTACTCTTCTTTCTCATCACATTGGTATATATAATAATGACATACATGGCCGATACGGGCTACGGAGAATTCGATATGGGTAAGTATAGCCGACGCATAAAATATTTCTTGTATATATGAATTGAATTGAAACATGAAATTTGAAACTCACTTTGGTATGAATAGGAATCCAAAACTGCAATTGAAAGATATGAAATGATTAAAAATGATCTCGTTAAATGTTATACCAAATTCCTATAGAATATGTCCTGAATACAGATAGTTTCTTTTGTTTTAACATCAAACTTTGTTTAATGCTTAAAACTTTTTGTAATACAAAGTAAAAGTGATTCTTAATCAAGAGATTAATTTACAAGCTGATATAGTTTTGAACGGTTTGCAAAATACAAAAGTTTACTTAAGTAGTTTGTAAAAGAAAATGTGAGCTCTAAATGTTCGCTGGAGCAATAAAACACTTCAAATGTTTAAAATACGCTTCTTGAATTTGACAACCCTTATTTCTAAATGATATTATATTTTCAGTAAAATTTGTAAGTTAAGAGTGTGCTATCAAAGTTATGATATTTATAGAAAACATTTCGAAGCGAAGAAAATACGATTAAAAGATTACGTACATCAAAAATAAATAGATTAGTATTAAAAAATTAAATTGAAAAAAATTAAATTGATTATTAAATTGAAACTGTCTTTTATCTGGTAAGTAAATAAATATATAGAAAGTAATTGTCACACCGCAAAATCCATCCTCGTACAGTGGAAACAACACAGTAAAGACCAAATTCCATTTCATGCTCCTTCGTATGTCCCACGTGTCCCAAGACCAATGAGCGATTCGTCTCGCTACTAAATCTGTTTTTTTTTTAACGACACCATAACAAAGTTCCATTCCCCACTGCTATGCTGTACTTAAAAGCCGAGGGAAAAGAATCGCTTTACGAGTTCGAGCTTCATGCGATTTTTCTCTTTTATACTAGCGTGATTCTTGCGCGTGGCTCTATAAAAAAGAAAAAGAAAGAAAAAGGAAAATATAATGGAATCGTGTACATACCTATATAAAATGGATGGCTTAAATGATTTGCCCTGTAACTCCGTTAAACATTAGTCGTCCGTTTTACAAGGCAGCGCGCGAGCTTTGAAGTTTTGAATAAATTACGAAGATCCAATCTGCGCCAAGCATATAAAAGTATATTCGATGATGAAGTTGGATAAGAAGCCTGTGCGCAACTGTTAGTCTCGAAGTGAATTAAATCGGGCATTTTAATAACGTGAAGTTTACTTACTTTGGTATGCGTGTAACTGTCGGACTATATGTTCATTTTAATGCTTGTCGTGTTTTTATAATTAGTCTTTGATTTTTGAAAGAGTAATTTTAGTTATAATTGACTTTTAAGGGCAATAAAGTCTAAGTGGATTAACAATTTGACTGCTGACACTGTGCAGTTCAATGGCTCGCACAGTATAGTGACGCTTCACTAAGAAAATAAACTCTATTGCATTTAGACGCGGTTTTGAAATAGTGTACGGTATATAAATAATGTGCTCGTTGGATTTGTTCCACTGTTTCTGCGCTGCTACGCGAACAAAATATATACGAGTTTGTTACTTTTGCTCCGACCCAGGCTTATTGCCACATTTTGTAATTGCAGTAACAGAATTTAGACAAGATACTTTATACTATCGCAGGTAATATTTTATGATAAAGATCGAATCAATACTAAAATACAACCGATACCTTCCCTTATTTGTAATTATCTTTTTTTTTATTTTGAAATTTTCAATTTTAACCGACCATTTTTAGAAACTATATGAATAAATATATCTCGTGCGAGTAGATACAGGCTAAGTATGTACAGACATATAGAGCACAGTTAAGTAACTCGAAACACTTTCTTCTTATTATTTAAAGTATACATTGCTATATAATAAGCATGAGAGTGTACTTTATAGTTGTAAATTCATAAAAAAGTATATGCAAAATTTTTATAATGTAGTATGAACTTGCAGTCAAGAAAAGCTATATCGCTGCAGATTCGACGGTATACGTATAAAAATTACTTTTATCTCGTAAATCGAAAAATTGAATGTCCAAACAAAAATCTAAGCTAAAATAAAAGAGAAACCCCGCATTGTTTGCTTCAATCACAATTTTCCTGTAGTCCAGAATTTTAGTTGAATCAACTTTAGCGTGTACCGCATGAAACCGCACGAGACGATCAGCAAAAGCCCATCTCCCGTCCACTGGATAAAACCAACCGCAGAGACATAAGATCCAGATACGTGTGTACTCGATCATTACGCGAGGCGAAGAAAATGAATTGATAATATTATTTATGTCGGAAGCCGTGGGGCTTTTGCTCGTTAAAGGGATAAGCGCGATAAGTCCCTTGGCGATTCGCATATTAATAACTTTCTGTTAGCTCTCGTGCTATATTCTGCGAGTTCGCAGGGCGTGAGAAAACTTTTTGATGGGGATACGGCGCAGGTATTAAGCGAAAATTCCTCGTGAATCAGTTATTATTCTTAACGTCTAAGTCGGACCGTCGGGAGGAATTATACGATTTTTTCTCAAATGTTCAGTAATATACCCAATACAGATAATAATTTTAGCATTACACTTTTGGATACAGAGAATATTGTATCGTGCAATGTATCAAGTGAATTGCGAAACAAGTAATTAACAATAATGTTCAGCAATGAAAAGATGCATCGATCGTAAAAAAGAATAATGATTTTAAAAAACCCATTATTCCTCTAGCATAGAGTCATGATACAAGTTCATAAAAAATGTCGATTAAATACCAGCTTATGGTTGTGAACAATAACTTTTCCTGCTTTAATATTTGAGAAATATTTGAGCGCGTAAATTACTTTATCGTTTGTTGAATTAATAGAAGGAGTGTATTACAGACTGCAAATATACCGTGTCTTGAAAATGAGTATTATGATGGTGCTCTGATTTCTCTGGGAAATTAATCCCGGGGGGTACATTCAGGACATGTGGTCTGCGGTATTGCGAAATACTAATCAGTCCGAACCGGAACTATGCAGTATCACTGACTGCGATTACTCCCTGAATTAGTGCTGCATCAATCTCGTCAAGTCAAAGCTATGCATTACTTTTTCCCCTTTGCCTCTCCATTAAATTTTACCAGAATAAAAATAACTAAATAATTATTAAATATATTAAATAAATAGTAGGTTTCATGTTCGATTATTTTTAAATGAGTGTATTTAATTGTAGTCAAGAAGACAATTGGAATGAAATTATACATGACAAATGAATTTGAACAAACAAGATTGGTAACAAGTATTTATAGTTGCGTGCGATGTTTACATGAAATATATACATATGTTTTTTTTTCTCACGTCCGTTGCAACGTACAATAAAAATAGAAATTAGAATTCTAATTTCATCACTGAGATAATACATCAAGCAACAAAAATACTTTCGGCATCTATTTACCAACTCATTACAGTAAACATTTCAGTGCGTCATTATTTACCCCATTTAAATCACTTGGACGTAAATCAAAATTAACAATTTTTTATATTTTACCGAAAACGCAATGTCGTAATGTATTTTATAATAATAGTAGCATAAAGTAGATAATGAACCAGTATCAAAAATCATACTATAGCTGGATATAAAATAATAAATTCAAAAATGCATTTACGAAATCGCTTTTATTTTAAAGGTTTAACTGTCATAATTAATATAAAAGCATAATATTATTGTTCTTTATGTCCTCGATAGATAATTTATTAAATTAACATTATCTCGAAATTTTACGAAAATCTATTTCTAAGTCAATATTCTTTATTCGCATACTTTAAATATTTTTATTTTTAAATTTTATTCTTTCCGTTAAGTACAATCACTAACTTAGTCACCTTGCTACGCTTTTGAAAATAAGATTTGCAGGATGAACCACCGTAACAAGTACAAATTCAAAATTCAGCCTAAAAGACTCAGAATCTTTTCCGTGCATTAATATCAGAATATGACACTAAACATAAAAATAGATCAGCAAAAATAAAACTGTTTACTTAGTGTCCCGAAAAAGTATTATGCATAAAAAATTAAATTAAAAATAAGCAATTCCCAAAGTTAAAAAGAAAACAAGCATAAAAACCTTCAGCAAAGGTCTCTAAAAAAGCCGCAACCCAGCCAAGGCCTCCCACAGCCAATTCACCTGAAAAAAATCCCACACTATCCGCATCCTCAATTAAGAAACCATTGATCCGCTTAATCGTCATTACACAACTGCATAATAGAATCTCGTCCCTGTGAAAATTGATTTGGTTGCAGGTCCGCGATCTGTTATTATTTTTAATCCACACCACTGCAGCAGCGTTGCGTCTAGTTGCGTGAGCCGAGTAGAGTTGTGTCTCTCTCTCGCTCTCTCTCTCTCTCTCTCTCTTTCTGTTCTCAAAAATAGAAGATTCACAGTGTTCTAGAGTCGCGTCGCGAGGTGTGTGAAGCCCGGCGATGTGGCAGTTAAGCGCTTGGCCGAGGAGGCGGCGCCGCGGCCTCTATACTCCTCGTCTCTCACCTGCCCTTAGGACCACTTTGACGGGGTTCTTTTTTTTCTCTTTTCCTTCACGTGCGACAGGTGAATAAAGACCGACACAAGTGTCACCCCTTTTGTCTATCTTGCCTTTTGTGCTGCTGTAGCTTTTTTTATTTTATTCTTTTTCTTTTTTTTTTTCTTTTTTTTTTTTGTAATTCAGAAGGTATTGTGCAACATTTAAATTGGGGCTCGTTCATCTTTCTGTTTTTTTTTTATTTGATTTGTGAGTGCAAAAGTGAAGAAAAACCAAATTTTGTTTTCTATTACGGAATAAGTGGTTCGAATAAGATGATCTAACGGTACGTGTATTGATAAATAAGTTTAAAGTAAATTGATTGTGGACGTTATTCAACTGTGAGATTCTATTTTAATTATTTTAAAAAGTAAATTAATTTTTGGTGAGTAAGAGGATGTTGCATTAAAAATAAGACTTTAGTCATCCGATTCTTTTGAAAATAGTGACTTCCTAACTTCTGTTCACACAAATAGTTTCATAAGCATTCCACTATTATTTAGAAATACTATTATTTAAAAAATTCAGACGTAATTGAGATTGTTTGGACAAATCGTAAATCCTCGATGAATTAACATACAATCTACTTATAAATAGATTTAAAGGAAGTTTAAAATTGAATGTATTATACGGTAATAAATTTAATATGTCACACGATAATTATACTAAATTTATTATTTGAGAAGAAATTGCACTTGTTGAGAAATAGTTTTATTTTTTTTAAATCTAGTTCACTTGTATGTGAAATAGACTATTTGTTACTTTCTTGACATTGGCAACGAGGTTTTTAGTCGTAAACATAATAATAATATAGTTTTTGATATTTTCTGAAAACTAAGGGGAAATCTTGAAAGAAAAACAATTCAACATCACGCAAGTTGTGCATTGTAAAGCTTCGATTTAACGACTAACTCCATTGCTCAATGTAGCTATTATGTTATTGCTACTTTCAAAATGATTTAAAGTAAAAATTGCAAAATCAGCAGATCTATTAATAAAAATTTCAAAACTTTTCGTCAAGGATTTCCGCGAAAATTTAGTCATTGTTTTTTCTATTCACATGCATCTATTATATAGATTTCTAAAATCACATCATATAATATCTAACATAGATACTTTGTTGGGAATTACTTTATTTTTAATTGAATAAAACCTTTAAAATTTATATCTGTAATAATACATTTCAAAGTTTGAAGGAAAAATTCATGAACATTCACTTATTACCTTTTTTTTCATTTATTTTTTATTAGTGATTTTAATGCTTTGAATATACTTGATAGCTAATATTTATCGAGTTCACAAACTTTATTACACTTTTGCACTGAGATTGTGGTTTAGATTATACTTAATATTCTGACCTTAATTAAAAACTATTATTCGAAAATTCTCTCAAAATTAAATGAATAATTCAGTTTGCACTTATACCTAGAAAAACTAGATCAAACTCGCTCACAGCCTCGGAATTTAAGATTAATTTATTTAATAATTCTTGGCAAGCAGCTTTCATAGCCATATTAACATTGAGATTGTTTCATCATTAACGAGCGGATTACGATACAAACTTTTTACGCCTCGCACATTACCGATACGATAGTACTGGTATATAAAAAAAGTCTGCGCGTAAAAGCTCATTATCAGCTCGCGCAAGAACGATTTCCCTGCCCATCATCCAGAGCACAGATAAACATCCCTAACAACACGAACGAGTCCCTTTAAAAGTAAAAATAAAAAAAAGTTCATGTATTTAAGAGAGAAAGAGAGTGACGTTATACATCCGCAGGTTTGACCACGCTATAGACGAAGAGGCGTCAAGTGCATCGGAATAGCAAGAAGCGTTTGGCGGCAAGGTCGCGGGCTTGCCGTCTCTCATTATCGCCGGTGGCTGCCAAAATCTATAAAGGCGAAGCGTCGAGCCAATTTGGCCGCGCCGTTAGACATGTCGCCCCTGAGCAAAGCACCGATACTCCTCGTGGCTCTTCTGCTGCTGACGCGTGGCACAGCAGCCGCGGTTCTCGCCAAAGATGACTCCTCGTCCGCTTCTGTGGAAGTGCTGGACGATGATAGCAGCAGCAGCAGCAGTAGCAGCAGTAGCAGCAGTAGCAGCAGTAGTAGCAGCAGCAGTAGCAGTAGTAGCAGTAGCAGCAGTAGTAGCAGCAGTAGTAGCAGCAGCAGTAGTAGTAGTAGTAGCAGTAGCAGCGAAAGTAACAGTAGCAGCAGCAGCAGCGAGGAAAAGACAGATGAGAAGGACTGGAGGGAAAATGCGCTCATCTACCAAATTTGGCCGAGAGCTTTTCAGGACAGCAATGGAGATGGCGAGGGTGATCTCCAAGGTAAGACCCGAAACCATGATGCTGGTTAAGAATGTTTCGAAAATTATACAATATTAATGGAAAGTGCGTACGCTGTAAAGGGAAAGAGTACCGTACCCGCGGTGGCTAATGGAAATAGTTTGAAAAGGTCGGAGCGATAATGCTGATGCGATTGCTTGAGCACCAAATTAAAAAAGTTTCAGACGGAGAGTCTCGCTATTGCGGAAATTTAAAAATATACGTAGTTCCTGCTCTTATGACAAATACAATCTAAACTTGCAATTTAAGAAATGTTAACTTTGTTTACAAATAATATTTATTCCTGGTAGAAATGTAAGCGTGCTTTTACCGAGTTATTAGCCAGTTTTTTTTAAACTGACTGAAAACCCCGCTACTTAGGAACCGTATATCGATACAAGTTGATTATAGATCCGTTGAGTCGAAATTAATGACTTTGCGCTGCCTATTGTGCACCCGGTTGCAAATATCCAGGTGGATTTCTACCAGGATTTCCATCTGAAATTTTTACGTGGATATCAGGCGAATTACGCGGAGCTTGCAGTTGTAATTCACCTAAAAGTCACCTGCATTTAACAAGTAAAAATTCCATACACTAGAAATTCACCTGGTTATGACGTATTTTTACGTGGTTTTCAGGGTGATTTATCCTGAATTTTAACAGGCAACAGCTATAAAATAACAGTTAAAATTTAGGATAAATTCTCCTAAAACCACGTGGAAACCAGACGGATTTCTATAGTGAATTACATACGACGTATTTGATGGAATTTTTCTTTGTGAAATGCAGATAACTTTCAGGTGAATTACGTCTTCAATCTTCATGTAATTCACCTGCAATACGCATAAAATTTTCAGGTGGAAATCAAGGTAGAAATTCATGCTTGTAGCTGATAGTTCAGGAACAAAAATTTATTGTGTGGAAAAGTGTATTGCGAATTTGAGGGTTATTAGGATTTTAGCCAGTTTAAAGCAGGTAATTTATACCTACATATAGGTATAAAATGTCTGTTATAAAATAAGTATAAGTGTACACATACATGCCATTTAAGGGAGTTCTCTCGATAATTGAATTGATGATGTCATTGACTTACAAATTTTTATGTAGCAAGGTAAATGATTGAAGAAGCTCCAGTTAAAATTTCGCGAGGCTAGGGTACCCCAAAGCCGAGAATTAAATATTTTTGTTATTGCTTTTTTAACACGTAGTCTTATGGGAAAGATTCTCTTTTTTCCGATTATATTAATAACCCAATAACCCAATAACCCAATAACCCCAAAGCCGAGAATTAAATATTTTTGTTATTGCTTTTTTAACACGTAGTCTTATGGGAAAGATTCTCTTTTTTCCGATTATAAATTAATTGATAATGACAGCTTTTCGATTTTTTTTTATAGTAATAGAGAGATTTTTTTTAATTTTTAGCAATTTTCTAAAGTACCATAAGGTAACTGTGAAATAAGAGGTAGTTGATATTTCATATATAAATCTCATTTGCCTATAGGTTTATACATGCAGAATATATACCTGTATATACCGACTGCACTGGTCAAATCTAGTAAATTCTGTACTTGACTTCCTACGTATAAGGAGAACCTCCTTAAGCATTTCAAAAGATTGAAAATGGGTAATAGGAATCAAATAATACGGTGTCGGAATCTGTAATTGAGTATACCGAATTCCCCATCAATTATACCTTCTTGATCCGGTTACTCTTCATAGATTTAAAAAAGTTTAATATGTAACTGTGGTCAAAATCTCTAAAATTACATATTTTTTTATCAATTGCAGTGAACCGATAAAAAAATAATAACAAATTTCTCGGAAGTGCATAATGGAAATAAACTGTACGAGCTACTACAATAGCTTTCATCATTTTTTTATTGCAACCAAAAACAAGTTAAAAACAAGTAAATAAAGTTACTATATGTTTTGTCTAGAAGTATAAAATTACGACAAAATTATACATTCGTATACTTAACGAAAATTATGCATCATTTGTAGTTCAGAAACCATTGTAATATATATATTAGAGCAGCGATTATTTAATGCCAAAACGAATAGATTTTGGCAAAAATCAACAGTTTCAAATTTAAGCGATTATCTAGCGATTGCATAAACATCGCAGCATTGAAAAGTAACCAAGACGTTATTTAATACCGCTTAAATTTATGCGCTAAGACAGGAAAAGTTTGCACTAAATAACCTGGTATTTCAATCAAAGCATTGTGACTTAATAGTTACATCTTCGTTGCACTTCCAGACCATTTCGCTCCGACACTTTACCTCAGTGTGGAAGAATATTATTTTTTTATAAATTTTTTTTAACAAATCGTCAAAAAATATAATTCATATAGACAATGATAAACATTTTTAACCATTTTTTAAATAATAAAAGTATTTACAAAAAAATTATTATATGAAAAAATTATTTTCGTTGCATAATTATTTATTCACCTATTACAAAATTCTTTTAAATTTTTTTGAAGTAAAACTACATGTCGTTCAGTTATTTAAAATGCACTTAGTTTGTAAAATATAGGTCCTTTTTAGAACCAATTAAACTTTTCAAAAAAGATAATAACTTATGAGTTATGAGAAACAAATATTATGTACAGATACATATAATACACTGTTAGTTGTAGCAATAATTTACAGCATATTATAAATAAAAAAAATTATTTTTTATTTTTGAAAGAAAAATTTATTATAAGGAATGTCGAGTCGTGTCAAATAAATTATCAGTTAGCCGGTCTACATTCGCAGGGAATATAATCGTTGAGTTCTTGTACTTCTTAGGCGAAATAATAGTTGTCGAACCATAACGTTTCAAAAGACTTACCTACAAGGAAACATGTAGCGCCGATATTCAAGACAGTATTATACTATGACAAAAATTGGGAAAACTTCGTCTTCATCCACAACATCTTCCTTACTCTCCGTCCGGCTCACCTTTTTTCTATAATTAACCTTTTACACGACAAATCTCGATGTCACCTTAATCCAAATATTATATTTTTTTTGCACGTCCACCATGTCAAGTAGCATGCACCCACTCATTCATTTCCACATCCTCCCAGACATCCGCCCACTGATTGTACTATCATTTTTGTCCATGTCACCTACGTCCACTGTCAAAAAAAAATAACAGTTTTCATAATGCTTAATTTACCATAATATCCTTCTAAAAAGACTATAGGTACGCGTATATGTAAAATTTAAAGAACAACTCGACAAAAGGTATCATCTTAACCGAACGAACTTTAGCGTGTATATTAAACATGTACCTGTTCTATAAACTAAGAAGTCCGTTGACTTTTGACCAAGATAATTCGTAAACAGTTTCAGAGAACAAAAATTTCGTACAGTTCATTTTAAAAAAGAGTAGGTATCCTGGCACGCTTGATAGTGTAATGACTCTACTTTTGTCCTCGTCATTATTCGGAGAAATTCTTTTATGTGCGATTAGACGGCTAGCCGACCGGCTATTAGACGTATATATAGAATCACGCACTTGTATCTCAAAAATTCATGTATAATTTAAATAAGCAAAATTCATGAGCGCTCCGCGCGCTTAATTTTTACTCGTGGGCCGTTGATTAAATTCTAACAAATACTTAAAAATTAAAAATTATTTTCCACTTCATATTTTTTTTTTTTATTAATAATTTTTCTTACAAATTATTCCTTTCATACTAAACAATAGATTACAACGCGTTCTAACTTTTTAGGTTAGAAAATAATATTAAAACAGAATTTACTATAAAATAATCAATTGACTATGAATATTGTGTATGGGATGTTAACCACTAAGTAATATTCGAAAAAATATTCTATAAAAAAATAAGAACTTACTGTAGAATGATATGATAATACCATTTTATTAGGTAAGTAAATCTAATTACTAAATTTATAATTTTTGTTTATAAAATCGAATAAAGCGCCAGACAATTATACCAACTATATGTATAATACCAATTACAAAAATGGCGTCGCACTGTGATTAACTTAACAAACCACAAAATCAGCTGATAATTGTAATAACAGCCCAGTATACGTATACAATAGTGTCAGGGACTTGCGTGCAGTTCTCGTAAACTAGCAAGCTTCTATTTACTTGATTAAATAAAAAAATTAATTTATATTATATAATATAAATAAATATGAAACGGTAAAATATTATAACTCTCATCATTTATAAATTGATAATTTTCGAAATAATCTGTGTACTTAAATTGATAGTTTTTATAAAATACTATTACGGTATCACTAACATTCATAATTTCCAATTAGGTATAATCAGTCGTTTAGACTATTTGGACGACCTAGGAGTGGATGTAATCAGATTGGGCCCTATTTATTCTTCACCACTAGTCGATTCAGGGTATGATGTCCTGAATCACACTGATATTGATGATATTTATGGAGATATTGATGATTTTAAAGAATTAATTCATAAAGCACATAAAAAAGGTAAATCATAATTATACAAAAAAATCTCTTAATCTTTTCTTTTATGAAAGTGTAATCAAATATTTTTGTACCCAATAGATTTGAAAGTTATTTTGGATGTTATTCCAAATCATTCTAGTGATCAACATGAGTGGTTCCTTTCATCAGGTTCTAATAAAGAACCATTTGATGATTATTACATTTGGGATGATGGAAAAGTTGTGGACAATAAATTAGTTCCACCTAATAATTGGGTAAATAATAAATTTCACGTTAAAGATTGAACTATGTAATTATACTCAACTTTTCATATTATAACAAATAAAAATATTTTTGTAACAGAAAAGTGCTTACAGTGATGATGAAGGTTCAGCATGGACGTGGCATATGGGAAGAAAGCAATGGTACTATCATAAATTTCACCACACTGAACCAGATCTCAATCTACGAAATGAAGATGTTATTCAAGAAATTCTGGTATGGAAATATTAAATACAAAACAAAATTTAATATTACAAATGCAATTATACGCAGATAGGAAACAATTAAATTTCAATACAAATTATTTATACAAATTACATTCAAAAAACTATTTTTAAATACACTTTCTTATTATTGGAAACTAGAGTGATTTCTTCTATAGATAGTAGCTTAATATGCTTTTAGTGATATAGAAGGATCTTATAATTTTTTTAAATTATCAATTAGCATTTATTTACATTAAAATAATAAATATTTAATATTAGTATTCAACAGACAGTAGTGATAATCAATATGATTAAGACAATATCACTGTATACTTTTTTAAAATTATCTACAACTTTATTATACATTATGCTTATTTTAAGTCTTCGATTTAGACCTGCAAACTTTTATTTTTACTTTATGAAAACCATAAATTTTTTAATTTGCAGAATATATTTGACTTTTGGTTAAAAAAAGGAGTAGATGGATTCTGCATTTCTGGTACATCATATCTTTTGGAAAATGAAGAGTTACTAGATGAATCCCCAGAGGATAGTGATGAAAGTAGTAGTAGTAATGATAAATCTGATAGTAATGATGATGATGATAACAAAAAAGAGGATAAAAAAGATAGTAGTGACGACGACGACGACGATGATGATGATAAAAAAGAGGATAAAAAAGATGATAGTGACAATGACGATAACAATGACGATAACGATGACGAGGACGACGATGACGATGACGACGACGACGACGACGACGACGACGATGACGATGATTCTTATACAGTAGGTGAATCACAAAATGCTGCTTTATTGTACAGATTTCGGGAACACATTGATAAGTGGGCTCGACATAATGATAAGAAACCAAAGTATATTTCTCTTACTAATTATAGTAAACAATTTGATAGCCACTTTAATCATATAACTGAGCATCTTATAATTTTTAATTAACAGGTTATTGATCGCAGAAGTAGACGAACTTGATGATGCAGTAATATCTTACTATGGAAATGAAACTCACAGAGGTATTACGCCTATAAATTTAATTTTTGTTACAAAATTAAATGATACCAGCGATGCAGGTGATATTAAAGAGTTAATAGAAGATTGGATGGAAAAATTACCAGAAGGTGCTAAAACTAATTGGCTAGTAAGTAAACATTTATTAAAAACTAACATTTTAAATATGTGCAGAAATTTTATTATAATTGAAAAAACTGATCTAAATTTTTAAAAATAAATAAAAATTTTGTAATGAAATTTTAATGCCAAAGCAATATAATTCAGTCAAATAGTATATAATTATTTTATTGAAAACTATTTTAATAATAAATTGTATTGCGCAGCTTTCCAATCAAGATTATTCAAGAGCCACATCAGAACTGAATCCAGACGTGTTGGATGGTCTTAACATGCTTGTAATGCTACTTCCTGGTCAAGCTATTACATATTATGGTGAAGAAATAGGCATGGTAGATACCAACATTACATGGGATGATACAATTGATCTAAAGGCTCTTGAAAGATCAGAAGACGATTATGAAGAATACTCTAGAGATCCAGTTAGAACACCTATGCAGTGGGATGATGAAATTTCAGCTGGATTTTCCACTAATGAAACTACATTCCTTCCAGTCAATCCTAACTATGTTGAGATGAATGTAGATAACCAATTAAATGATTCTGATAGTAATTTAAGAGCATATAAGAGATTGGCAATACTTCGAGAAAATCCAATATTTACTGATGGAGATTATGAACTTGCTGCAGTAAATGATGATAATGTTCTTATTCTAAAAAGGTAAAATTACTCAATTGTAATTTATTAACAATCGATAAAGTGTTTTATTAAATTTTTCAAATGTAGGTCATTAGATAACGATACGTGCTTAGTTATTATAAATTTTGGATCTGAAAAAGAAACGGTTAACTTAACTGCTTTATATCCAGACTTGGAAGAAGATTTGGAAGTTATGCTTGACTCAAGCAACGTAGATGTAGAAGAGTAAGCACCGAAATATAAAAATCTTAAATTTCATTTTCATGTTTACGAATGCTTAATTATTTTCATTATGTTTTAATATAGAGAGAATGATGAAGATGATGATGATGACATAGAAAACGATTCATTTACTTTGGAGGCTAACGCAGCAGCTGTCCTTTGTGATAAAGAGGATTTTGAAGAAGATTCCTCTGATTCAAGCAGTAAAAAAATTTCTTTATTTTCTTAGATTATTTATTTACTTTATAACTAATATATTTCTTTTTTTTTATGAACAAGGTGACTCATCATCATCATCATCGTCGTCGTCGTCGTCATCATCGTCATCATCGTCATCATCGTCATCATCGTCATCATCGTCATCGTCATCATCAGAAGATGAAAAAGACAAGGATGATGATAGTAAAGATGATGAGAAAAGCGATGATAGTAATGACTCGGATGATTCAAAAATCGAAACTACAACTGCAGCAAAGGAATCAGATGAAACAGCCCCTGATATTACAACAGAATCACCAACTCCAAGCTCTGCAAGCTCAAAATACTCACTTCAGTTTAATATGATTGTTCATTTTGGCTTACTGTTATTTTTACGGACACTATAAAAGTCTATGAATTGTAAAGTTTGTACAAAAAGTTTTTTATTTTTGAACATCTTTTTATTATTAAATAGATTTTTTTAAACTACTTTTTTTTCAATTTTATGTACATCATTTTTTATTAATTTTAATTGTTATTTAACCATTGCATGTGACATCTATTTATAGAACAAATAATATTAGGTCCAAGTATTAAAAATAATTTCTAACATTTACATTCTTATAAATATTTAAAATTTATTAACAAGTGCATATTATAGCATTAACAATAACTAATTTCAATTTAAAAAAGCCGCGGTTGATTGGCAATAATAAATAGATGTATAAATACAATAAAAATATATGCTACTTTTATAATAAAGAGATGCGCTCGTTAGCGACGCATTGTCTGTCAAGCTTAAGACCTTAATCATTTCTTGCACAACCTTTTCTTTATTTAAATAAAATAAAAAGTAATTCTATTTCTATACAGATTAAATAAAACCAATAAAAATTTTAATTTTCATTAAATAAGATCAAGGGAAACTAAATAATAAACTCTTATCATCAAAGTTTTATAGCAGGCTCATTCGTCTGTACATAACAATTTCAATGTTTATTATTATGAAACTACAAAAAATTTATCTGTATTGTTATCTCGCCCGAATATTGTAACAGAAAATGCGTACATAATTCGATAAATTGTAACCAAGAATTGAAAATAAGTGACTTTCACACGAAAGATAAAGACAGATAGAAAACATTGATAGTTATTACTACTCAACATTTTATATATAATGAAGAGTCAATTCATTATCTTGTTCAAATAGCCGCTGCCTGCCAGTCTAGTAACATCATACGCGAGCTCCTCGGAGCTTTAATAAAGGAAAGTTTTCCTACTGTTGCTCGCACAAACAACCTTTAACAGATGACTGCCACTGTGCGCGAATGTTACTTATACATTGTTTACACTTAAAATTTTTAAAATTGACTGATCGTACGTGAGTTCGCAGCTCGTGGTTCTACAGCAACGAGTATCATTGTTGGCGTCTCTGGTACACGAGAATGTGAGAAGATGGTGCCGAAGGAAAATTCTTATCTACTTGCAAATCCTGATTACGATGTCATTAGAATAAACATTCACGAACCAAAACATAGCAAACGAGGTACGGAAATTTGGTTTATTACCATGCAGTGAATTTTATATTTGTCTTTAAATCCTCAAACTGATTAAAATAAAGAGCAGTAAATTTATAAATTAAGCTTTGATAAATAGAATTTTCTCATACAAAGATAAACACAAGCAATTTGAATCCAACAAAGATATTGTTCTCTTAAGAATATGCAACTATCAAATTCTATAAATAATAATTTGATACAATGAAATAAAACATGCTATAAAATGACACGAATTCATTTTTCAATAACCTAGGCTAAAATAATCTTTCTTGTCACTGAAAGATTCACTTAATAAAAAGTATTCTATTTTCCCTTTTTAGAGTTAACCAAAGAAGACTTAGCGTATTACACAGCAGATCCTTTATGGATAAAAATCCGGCTCTTTTTATTTTGGTGTTTTTGGGTGGCCTTCGTCGTTGTCCTGATTTTATCTATATTTATATCCAGCTGTTTTTTTCCTTCAATGTGCTAATGAAGCTTACGTGTTACAAACTGAGTGGTACGCTCACGATCAGTCTATACAAGAAATCATCATTTTTGACTTTGATAACGAAAGGAGTAAGTAAGTCGTATTTGTGACAAGACTGATAATGTAGATAATAACCGCCAGGAATTCTACCGAAGATGTCGGTGATCTAAAGACTGTTATTGAAAATGCTTAGTATTCTAAGGTTTTACGAGTAGATAATTTTTAGCGCTAACTCGTGACATTAGACATAATTTTTATACACTCTAACACAAATTTTATCTTATACTACAATCTTTAAGCTTGTAGCTAATAAAACCCATGTAAATAAATGTATTACTAGAATTTGGTGTCAGCTCTTTTAACAATTTGTATTGTATCATATTTTTATCTAATTTAGAAACTAGGTGATCTATGATCTCAGTCTGTGATTATGTCAGTACATTAATAAAATCTCAGCTGAAAATATTTCGTTTAAGATATTTCAATGTATATAAAAATAAATTTAATAAAAAGTTAATGTTAATGAGTAAAAGCTGTGTATTTTTTTAGACCACTCGTCTTGCTTGCTTAGCGTGACATTTGCCACTTCAACCCCCGTGAAAATTGTTTGCGAATTCTCAATAAAAATTAAGATTATAATATAATTCAAAAATTATAAGCTTTCATAAAATCCATTTTAAAATTTTCTTTTTATTAGAAAACCAAATTTTTATAAGTCATTCATATGTGCAGTGTTATTGATACTAGACTGATTATAAACAACAGTTTTATTTTTAATGAAAAAATAATAAGATTGGAAAATACAGTTATCTGTTTTGACAATTATCTACAATATCTACAATTGATCGGAAGCAATAATCGGAATTAGTAAAAATATAAACACGTAAAACCCTAATAAGCGTATCATCAATTACTCACATAGCAGCACTTCAAATTACTATTACCTATAAGAATTCACCTGCATAAGAAGTATTTTTAGAAAAATATTAAAAACGCTAACATGTAAAACTAATTGTTTCCGTATTCACGGCAATAATAGTCAACTATTCTATATTTTCAGTTTCTTATTCACAAGTACTAAATCTGCTATAGACTAACAAAACTATTTAAATAATACTATTTTATAATAAAAATAACAGCAAATGTTATTAACTTTTTAATTATCCAAAAAGCAATATAAATATTTTAAAGTATTTTAAAATATTCCTTATCCATTTTCAACACGTTTATAATTAAACATATAATTATATATCCTTAACTAATTAAATTTTTTTGTTTAACAATATGCATAATTATCGCATAATATTATACAAATAAGGCAAGGAAACTACTTCTATTGCAAATCGATTTTACAAACCTCAAAATTCACATCAACGAAAATTATTACAGTCATTTATTAAAATTATGAGAATTATAATGTAACATTGTCTTTTGGCCTTTCAATGCAACGTGTAAAGTATATCAGCTGTAAGTACTTGACGATTGGCCTAGTGTAATGTTTCTAAGGTCGAGCAGCACTTACACGTATAGCTTAATGATCGATATAGGTACGGATAGATGGATACTTAAACATCATCGCCTGCGTAGCGTCTGATTCACGAGTGTTTAATTACATGCATTCTACTTTATAGCCATGTAGGTTTCTTATTTACAAACACGAGCTCTTTTCTTTTATATATGCGCTTTAACTTTTATCGATCAAAGTCGGACGATATTACCTGACGATAAATATATGCAAATCTTTTTTAACGTCATTTCAAGCCGGGGCCGTTGATTCTAAAAATATGATATGCTTTTACTTATGCGTCGATCGAGAATTTAATTTTTCACGTTGATAAAATTTTAGCTAAACATACAAATTTTTTAACACTACGGTTCAATTAATTTGAAAGTTAAAAAAAGCTGTTTAATATACATGTCATTTTATAGATAAATACAATTAATTAGATTGAGTTTTAACTAGTTTTATTAAAATCGTAATGATCTGAAGGTAAACTTAATTTAAAAAATATAATTTATAATTGTTTTTTGACATTTTGTATCGGTTTGTCTTATTCTTATTATTGAAATTGAAAGCAATTTGAGGGTCTTTGATTAAAAGTACCAATTAATATCCGTTACAGACTGATAAACAAGTTTATAAAGTCTCTTTTCTGAATGTTCTTTCAATTGGAATTGTTACTTTAAATCTTTTTTTTTTAAATATTAAAATATTGAAGAATTTTATTATTAATTAAAAAAAATATTGAAAATATTTATTTATTTATTTATTTTATTTTATAATTTTTATTTTATAAAATATAATACCTTTACTTTAAGTATATATATATGATTTAATGGAGCAATTTCAACTGAAAGAATTTCAGAAGAGAGACTATACAAACTTGTTTAACAGTCTGTAACGGATATTAATATAGGTACTTTTATTCAAAGTTCCGCAAATTGCCTTCAATTTCAATAATAAGAATAAAACTGACCGATACAAAATGTCAAGAAACAATTACAAATTATATTTTTTAAATTAAGTTTACTTTTAGATCATTACGATTTTAATAAAACTAGTTTAAACTCACTCTAATTAATTTTATTTATTTATAAAATGACTAATTTCATTACAGCTTAATTATTCTATTAAAATAATTCATATTGTAGTGACAAAAGAGTTAGCACCACAAATTATTTAGAATAACTTATTGAACTCTTACCGGTTTCCGTCTTCCGTACTTCTGGGATCAAAATAAATGCATTACTACCTAATATATACATAGCACCGCTGGATTCGTTGTAGTTTGGAACAGAATATATTTTTTGTGCTTCACAATACTTAACAGTTAGTCCTTCCATTTAAAAAAAATAAATTTCGTTAGCAATTTTATTACAATATTTTTTAAAGTCTTTTCAGTTGCTATATATTTATATGTGATGCAAATACTAGTGCCTTAAATTGGACTCCAAACAATGCCCACATTCAGATTTCCAGCTGAATTTTTTTGGATAATGATAAGAAGATATCTATCTGCGTTAACGTATGTCAAAAATGTGTCAAATTGTGCTGAAAATGTCAAAGGAAGTACTTAATGCTAATATTTGAAGCGCAACATTTCGTTCGCTCGATGCCTAATAATATGAATGTAATCGACAAATTCCAACTGGATTTAAAGAGCATACATATTTTTGCACGTTTGATCATCGTAACCATCTAACCGAATTTAAAATACCGAGTTTTTGAAAATATTGCTGCACTATGTATCCTTTTTTTTTTTATAAAATAAACTATAATAATTCTTTTAAATCAACTTTTACATCAATTCAAATCACAGTGACAAAGACTTTAAAATATCGAAAAGAGTGTATATTTTGATTTTTTCAAAATGTTTTCATAAAAAGTTACCTACAGTGTAGAAAAATCGACCAAGTAAGCGTTAATGGGTTCTTAATTATGAAGACCAAGCAAAAAAGCAGAAGTTGGACTTGCGAAAGTTCTTGCGCATAATATTGCTCGGCGGACGCGTACATTGCACCATCAGATAATTCATCACTAATAATTTTCTATATGACTTATCAATAAAAAATTATCATACAGTCTTTCTTTACTCGCCATTATACCTATATAGAATTAATTATTGAAAATTTAGAAACTTAAAAATACATTGATATTCAAAGAAAAATAAAATTATTCAAACTCATAAGTGTCGGACGTAAATTATATACTACCTACGCATCTGTTTGTGAGCATTAATTAATTTCTTATGAAGTAAAGTTTACTAACGAAGATCTTATATCTGATAAGGATAATGTTATTTTATAATTTTATTCTTATTTATAATATTAACCATGACCGTAATTTAACCATAATATCATGCTAATGTATTTATTAATTAATTTTTTTAGAATATAATTAGGCACCATTACATGTATCATATGGCGAAATATATTAAATTATTTTTAATCAAACTTAGGCATTCGAGCTATGCACATCTAGCTCGTATATGTAGATACCAATTCTCATTAATATCGGGTATAAGCGTAGACTCCTCAAACTCAAAACACATCGAAATAGTTGAAAAATTAAACTCTACTTAGTGAAATCCATATAGTGAAATATACATAAAATTCAAATTAACATATTTTCGGCTCTGAATCGATATCATTCGATTGCGCATGCTCGTTTTTCCTCTCGAAGAGGACCCACATCAAAAGAAAAACGAGAACAACGCCGTCGTGGCACTGTGGCACCCCCGTAGAAATTCCCTAGCCATTGCATCATCGAATTTCGTCGCGGGGAGTGCAGCGAGAACATCTCGTGACCCCAAGCCGTCCTTCAGAAGATTTTGGAGCCTCGCCCCGGAAAAGTCATTTTTTCCACCCCTGCAGAGGCCTGGAAATTACATCCCTACACAGTGTAAGTACTCGTGCAAGTTTTTAATATTGCGAGTAACCAAAAATTTTGCGAAAAATAGCGGAGACAATGGTCCTATTAATTGGGGACTAGCGCGGGTACGCCACAACCCTTACTTAGTGCTCGCGCTCATATTAAAAGCAGCTCTTTTGCTTAAACAGGTTTCCCAGATTGCTCTGGGTGATTACGTAAGTCGCTCGTTGCTGACCCTGAAACCCGTTGAGTAGAGAGAGGAAATGGAGAAGAGTGGGAGGCTAGATTTAGATAGTAACGAGGCGACGAGTAACGGCATCGCCGCGAAAGACCCGCCAGCAGCAGCGAACGCCACGGGCTCGCCTTTAGTACAGCCCACGTACAAGAAGCTGCCGGACGACGACGTTAACTGGCAGGCCAGGAACAATAGTAACAACGAGGAGAAGAAGGAACCGGCAGCCGCCGCCATGGGCAAGCAGAACGGCACCGACGTCGAACACGACGATGGAGCGCAAGAGCGTATGCTCAAGGATGACGTCAAATTGTCCGTCGTACCCAGCAAAGACGCAACAGAGGTTGGTTGACCTCGTTTTTATCACGACTGATCTCATCTACTTTCTGTAATGGTTGCTTCTCGGACTGATTTATTGCCAATAAATGTGATTTGCTTTATGGAGCTCAAGCATAAGGATGCAGATTTGATCGAACTGACTTTGTTCGCCTACCGATCAAAGACTTTTACAGCATGCTCAACTGCAATTAGTAGTTATTTGATATTGATTAAATTTTATAACATGTTCATATACTACATTTGTGAAATTTATAATTTAAATTTAATAATCAACTATTAAAATATTTATTTATATTAATTACAATAATTTTTATCCATTGAATGAATTTTGTCTCAGCATGCTCTTAAAATATTTAACATTGGAACATGATATGTATGTTTCTTAAGAACAGTTACGGAACAAAAAGAGAGTAATGAACACTTCCTATTGCATCATGCAGTCATTATCCCATTCTTACTATCAAAAGCTCTTATTTCAAAAACAAGCGCTGTTAATCTTGGTATATTTTTAGCTTACGAATAACAACAAAAGCTGTTCAATTTACAATGATTTAATATTTCAGGTCAAATTCATATCTGAAAATGGAGATGCTAAAATTGATATTGAAACAGTCAAACAAACTTTATCAGGGATGGGCAAAGCCGAATTAATGAAATATGCAAATGATCCATTTTGGGTCAGATTGAGGTGGTTCCTTTTCATAGCCTTCTGGGTCCTTTGGGCAGCCATGTTGGCTGGAGCTATTGCTATCATTGTAATGGCCCCAAAATGCTCCCCACCAGAACCCAAAAAATGGTGGGAAGAAAGTCCTATAGTTAGGTTGGATCCATCTGATTCAACCACAAAAGATTTGAATGGCTTAGAATCATACCTCAATATTCTTGAAGAGCAGCATATTAAAGCTATTTCCCTTCATTCAATTTTGAAGGAAACTGCTCCTGGTTAGTTTTTGGAAATACCAATGAATCTGGAAAAGCATATGTGCATATATGTATATGCAGTCACGTAACTAAATTATTAGTCTATATTACATAAAAAAAGATGAATATAATTTGTACTTGTGCACTGTATATTTAGCTTTTTTAAAAAGAAAATGTTATGAAATATGTGTTTTTCCAAATTGACTGTTTCTATTCCTAAGATTACTCTTATTTATAATTATAACATTTATTCAATTACCAATTTAAATTTTAGGTCATCCTGAAGATTTTAGAGATCTTAGTCAAAAAGTTGGTCTGATAAGTGATTTCCAGAAGTTTGTGAAGGCTGCAAAGGATAGAAAACAAAACGTGATTTTGGAATTAGATCCAAATCATTCATCAGATCAGCATCCTTGGTTCTTAAAATCAATTAAGAGAGAGGAGCCTTATACATCATATTATGTATGGGCTGATGGAAAATTAAGTAGTGATAGCAGAACTTTGATGCCACCAAATAACTGGGTAAATTAATATCTTAATAACATTTTTTAAATTTATTATATTATTAAGAATATCTTGTATTTCCTTATATTGGATTTGTATTACAGGTCAGCTTAAATGGAGGGTCTGCATGGAAATTAAATGAAGAAAGAGGACAATTCTATCTCCATCAATTTAATGAAAGTCAACCTGATCTTAACTATACCAATCCTGCTGTGGTTAATGAATTTTCAGTATGTATACAATAAACATTTCAAATTTATTTAATCCAGTATGCCAAGTGAATCTATCAATTTCTTAATTTTTCAACAATAGGACGTTCTTAAGCATTGGCTGAAATTAGATGTGAAAGGCTTTAGACTTGCTAATACACGTTACTTAGTTGAAGATCCGAGCTTAGCCAATGATTCTTTGAGTACAACTTATCCTGCTGAATCAGGGTCATATCAATCACTCATTCATGTACATACAAGAGACCATGCTCAAAATGCTATTGTATTAAGACAGTGGCGTGATGTTGTCTTAAATTACACTAATGGAGAAGGGTATGTACATTACCAATCTAGTTCTTTATCGCACAGTTATTAATAACATTAATGTTACATTGTTTAAATATTTTTTTACAGCTTATTTGCACTAAGTGATGAAGTAGGACATGATATTCTGCATATGTACAACAAACAAAAGACCTTAGTTGATCTTCCACAAAGTATTCACTTTTTGGCAAATATAGATCCTACAACTTCAGCTGCTACGTTGAATCACAGCATTTCACAATTGTTGGCATTTGCTCCTTGGCCAGGTATAGATGTAAGTATCTTAGTTTTAATATAATATGTGCATAATATTTTTAAATATTTAACTAATATAATTTTTTTTTTATATATATTTTTTAATGTTTAATTACTTTTCAGTTAAACGGCAAGGAAGCTAGTTTAAGAAAGCGAATGCATGCAGATGTAGCTGATAGTTTAACACTAATGACAATGCTGCTTCCTGCTACACCAGTATTAAAAATAAATGACACTCTCTCTGCAAAAGAAGCTTTCGCTACACTGTCAGAAGCTCGTAAGAACTTACCATTCTTATATGGTGAAACTAAAACTGATGTTCTTAATAATGGAACCGTATTCGTATACACGCGGTAAGTGCACCATAAATATTTTTTTTGTATTGGGCTCTTTTTGAAATCATTAACACTATTTGTAATAATTTTTATTAATATTAGAAACTAACTTGGTATTTATTATTAATCAGTTTATTTGTAAATATTAATTTACTCTTATTGTATACTAACTTAATGACTTAAATATTCTTAATTCAAAAGGTGTAAAAATTAATTATAATAGTTCATACTGGTACTTAGCAAAATTCTTAACAACTTATATAACATATCTCTTTAAGTATATTTGTGTATATAGTACTAATGCCATAATTTTAAATTGATGGCAATAACCTACTAACTAAAGCTTAATTTACCATGTTTCATGCCTCAACTTTCTGGGTTCAGAAATTGGTGAGTTTATAGACTAACATATTTTTAAGTGTTCTATTTTTAATATAATTTATAATATGAATAAATCATATAAATAAAAAAATAATTTTTGATAGGTTTAAGAGTGGTAATCCTGGATATTTGGTAGCCTACAACAGTGCTCAACATAATACTACTATTGACATAACCACTGTGCCATATGTCTCTGAGGAAGTCAATGTAGTGGCATACAGCCCTAATTATGTGATACAACTACCTAAAGCAAAGTAAGTTAAGATTTTATGAAAAAAAATTAAATCTATTCTTAATTGTTTCAATAAGGTCTAATTAAAATTATTTATTTCAGAAAACTGATGTCAAACAATATACCAATCTCTCCAAAAAGCACTTTGGTCGTGACTTTTGTTCCAAAAACATAAGTCATCAGAAACAAAAATCATAACTTAACTTGCATTTATATGTGTGTTCAATAAAACTCCGCTTCAACTGTACTATGGAGTTATAATTATGCATTAAAAAACTATACAGCACAAAACTTTGTTTTTTTTTTCTACTTTATTAATAAATTGATTTCATTTTTATTTACATATTCTATATTAAATAAAATTTTTATATGTATAAAAAGAATATTATTTAATTTAATCTAAATACTTTGTACAAGTTTTACATAGAAACCAAAATCATAACATAATTTGCATTTATATGTATGTTCAATAAAACTCCGCTTTAACTGTACTATGGAGTTATAATTATGCATTAAAAAACTATACAGCACAAAACTTTGCTTTTTTTTTTCTACTTTATTAATAAATTGATTTCATTTTTATTTACATATTCTATATTAAATAAAATTTTTATATGTATAAAAAGAATATTATTTAATTTAATTTAAATACTTTGTACATGTTTTATATATAGAGATAAATTTCTAATCTTTAACTTTTTATCATTTATCATTATTCAATATGCAGTTTATGAGGATCAGTAAATCTAGCAGTAAGAATGTAAAATAAAGCTGGTAGTGGTACTAAAGTTAGCATTGCTGGATGAATACTTAAACCTCGTAAAGTAGCAATAGCTATAACACCATAGCCATGTAATAACCAATGACCCAAAATTACAACAACGTTTTTTATATCCGAAATTGAGCTTAGAATTAATGATTTCATAGTCTGAAAAAAATGATAGAGATATAAATTATTGAATAATAATGTTTGAATTATTCATGCTTTAAGATTTTTACCTGGTTCAGTTCAAAAGCAAAATGTGCAGCATTTGAAAGTACTGACAAAATAATAGTGATATATGGGAAAGAATAGTCTGAAATTACAAATATATTTGATTAGATTAAACAAATAATTATTGGAAATTAAAATAATTAATATACTCACAAATCAATCCACTACCAACAGCATGTAATAATGCTAGTATTGGGAAGAAATATAGAGCGGCATAAACAGAAAACTTTCCTTTCTTTGGCAAAAATTTCTTGGCTATTAGCGGCCGTACTATTAGCATTAATAACACCGCAAAGGCATAAAATACAAAAACCATAGTATATCTGTAAAAAATAGATTAATGAGTAATGAAATTGAAAACACTAATTTTATAAAGAATACCGTTTCATGAATCTGAATAAACCCTTTACTTCAATTAATATATTAAAAGAAAATTCTCTTGAATTTATTCATGCGATACTAAACATTTTTTTTTAAATTGGATAATATTTTGTAAATTCCTAAGTACAAGTATGTATCCTTGAATTATGCAATTAAAAAATATATGTCAAATTGTATTTTAAATACTTACAAAGGATACACAGCCTCCTGAGTACAATGTAATGTGATTTCATAATTAGGGCTAGGATTATGTAGTAATGTATACCAATCTGATAATCTACGAGCTTTACAAGATTTTATACTAAAAGATCCCACTGGATCTGTTAGTTGTAAGGTAATAAGAGAAGCTGCCAATATCTCAAACAGAGCTGATAAATGCAAGGCTATGACTTCTTTTGGGATACTACGTCTCATTGTTACCATATCTATGCAAAACCAGTGAAGCACAAGTGCAAGTAATGCCATGAACCCTAAATATAACCAGTCGTAAAATGTAGGCATGTCTTCACAGGGTACGCAAGCTGAAGATATATTTGTTCTGAATCCTCGGGGACAAGCCCCACATTCTGTCCAATTGCCATCTACTAGAAGTTCTCGTCCACAATATAAACCAGGACATCGAACCAAAACATTCATTTTGCTCAATGGATCCTTAGTCACCTTCGGCACATATTTCAAATATTTTTGTTCACCAACAAGCTGAAGCCTTTATCTAAAAAAAAGTTAGTTAATAAAAAAATTAAAAAATTACTTTAATTACGAAATTAAATAATTGTGAATATAAACGGTACCTTATATACATATTTACTGTATGTTCCAGAATTTTTTAGGTTATGTTTACATTAATTTACAAAATTTTAATTATAATTAGCTTTCAAAGCTGTTGAAAGAAAAAGTTAAACTTAGAATTTAAAACCCACATAGTATTGTTCACCAAAATATGAAAATATCATGTGAGTCACGGAGATAATCAATCGATATTCCCACTGAACATCTTTTACACTGGACTTGACTAATACAAAACTTCCACTGATGGTAGGTATAACCTACATATTAATTATACAGAAGTTTTCTTTATCCAGTCAGTCGATCCAGTCACTTGAGCTTAATTTTTCAATTTTACTCGTCGTTTTCAAAAACTTTGATAAATCAAGATAAATTTCAAAACATAGTAAAACATATTATGATAAAAAAAGTAATTCAAATTTAATATTCTAAAAGTAATTAAAAATGCAAAAAAGAAAGATCTCTTTATTGTATTTACGAATGTAATTAACTTAAACTACAGGTTCGAGTTCTCTTATAAAAATTTAATGCTATAAATTTAAAAAGATTAAAAATTCTCATTTTTTAAAATTTTCCCCAAATGTACATTCTGCATTGTGCTGCCCTCTATAAAGGCTAATATTCGACAATATTACCCGTCACTCCTGTGACTGACTATAGTGACTAAGTACTAATTACTAAACTAACTCTGAATCTGAAGCGTACCAGCAGAAGTCTGAGGTCTGCGAGTGTTGACTAGTTAAGTGTTTTAAGTATACCTATACTCTTCTACAGTCAGCTCAGCCTATGTATATTAACTGTAGAACATAAGTACCTATAGGTTTATCAGAATTACGACTGCTCGAGCGATGAGCCGGTAGAAACATATTGTACTATTATTTTAACAAAGATTTTCATATAGAAGCAGAACATATCAATAAAAGTAGGAAGGGGTGTATATGCTTATAGAATAATTTATTTTTAATTTTGACAATAAAATGTCTGGATCTCTGAAACACATAAAATTTTTTTTAGATACCTATCATTTTTTATACATTATAATTAATTGCACATAGAACAATTCGATGCCTTTATTATCTATATAATGTTTTAATAATTTTTTAATACAAAGTTTTGCTCGTGCAGCTTGCAAGCAATTGCTGATCTCTCACTTTTTAAATTTTTGCGCTAGACTAAATATATACGCTGGCATATTTTTTACGTAATATTTTACAGGTAAGATACAGATGTTTATACGCAACTAACGCGACTGAAGTAAAATATACACCCATCAGTTTAGTGCATATACGTTATGTATATATATAGCTAATATAAGCGAGAGAAAGAGAGAAATACGTAGAGTGGGACCACAAAAGAAGAAGAGGAGGTGGAGGAGGACGACGTCGACGACGACGGTGACGACGACGACCCGACGGGGTTAAGTTACGAAGGCGACGGCGATCTTCGACGAGTCGACGTTTCTGCGGTGTTTCAGCTGAAACGGACCGCTGGCGACGACGTCGTCAGCAACACTCCATCCACACACCCACACGGAGAGCGGGAGGGAGAGACAGAGACAGAGAGAACCTAACTATAGAGCAAGAGAGAAAAAAAACGGGGGTTAAAAACCGAGAACGTACGGAGCCGCGAGTGCGCGCAAGCAAGAGTGAGAAGGTAGGGAAACGGAAAGAGCGAGACGAAGGAGGAAGGGAGAGAAGCCGCTCCATCGCGCGCAACTACTACTAGTGCTACATAGGAGAAACACCCGAAATATACACGTATATACGAATATATCCATGTATATCCATACCCACACTGCACACATGCACAGACACGTACACGCGCGCACACAGACACACACTAATATACGAGGCGAGTGAGTTTCCCGTGTATGCGTGCCATCCTAACCAAGAGAGATCGGAGTCGCTGCGAATGCAGTAGCAGTAGGCAGTAGCCGCGCCAGCGTATAAAAGTTCTGGAGGAGGTTATATTATAACGTCTCCTCCGGCAAAGAAGTCACTCCCGTGGAATCTGTGCTGTGTGTGTGAAGGAAAAGCAGTACCCCCGATTCCCCGAGGAGTGAGTGTGCGACGTGAGCGCGAGCGCCCTTACAGGATAGAGAGACGAGACGAACCTAGAAAGAGAAACGGGAGGAGTGAAAGAGAGAGAGGGAGAAGAGACCGACGGCGCTCGCGGCCCTGGCGGCCGTCCCGACCGAGTAGATAATATGTCGCAACGACGCGCCCTGCTGCCGACGATCGTCATCGAGTCCCGCTGATCATCCAATTCGTCTTCCGGCGGCGTCAACGCAACACCGCTCGCTCGACCAGAAGTCGAGGCTAAAAAGAGAGCGAGACGGAGATAGCGAGATATTTGTACGTGAGGAGTGTAAGAGCGAGAGGGACAGAGACAGAGAGAAAGGGTGGGAGAGAGCTTCGAGAGCTTCTCCTTCGGCCTGCTGCTGTCGTCGTCTTTCGCCCACATGCGCTGCAGCGCCAAGAACACGGACTACGTGTAGCGCGCTAGTAGTGCTTTTTTTCTATTATTTTTGCGCGCTCCACGAAAGACAGATACGAGGTTTGTTCGGTCATTCTACGTTTCTGCTGCCCTGAATACTCAGCTCGCACACGTACATTCAGGCAGACACATACACACATCATACATATATACACACAGCTTGATCGCAGACACGGACTTCATTTTTTGTGGTATAGTCGTATCTTGTGTGCGTGCGCGGTTCTATTTGCCAATCGCTTCTTTTAACCAAAGGTGTGGAGAGGAGCCGAGAGAGGCAGACAGAGACAGAGAAACCGAGAGAGCTATAAGCAGTGGAAGAAGAGCATACAGTGTACTGAGGAGGAAGAGGGCAAAAAACATGAGAGGAGCTGCTGCTCGCCATTGCACGCAGCTGATGGCGGTTGTCGTGCGCCTCGATCGTCGTTAAATGAAAGCAGCCAGCGCTCGTATAGGAACTCTGAACTAGCTCCTTCTCTCTTGCACTATAGAACAGACGGATCGGAGAGAACACTAATGCACACTTGCTCACACCGAGAAGTAAGTGAGCGAGAAAGAGACAGAGCTTTTTCGTTTCTGCGCGTGTGCGTGTGTTGCGTGGACTCGCTATATACAGGCACCGCTCGAGACACCGAGAGAAGCAAAAACGTAATACATAGGGAAAAAAGAGAGTAAGAGAAAGAGAGAGAGAGAGTGATAAGGAAGAAAAGCAACGAGAGGAACCCACACGCAGGCATATAAATATATATATATATATTCGCGTATTCCACCACTCAACACGAATACACCATCATTGCCTCACGTACGCAGGCTCGCGCTCCCTCTAGAGCTGTATTTTTCGTCGCGTAGCGCACTTTTTCGATAGACCGCTATAACACTCAACACGACACGAAAAAAAAAATAGCACGAGGGAGTAGGTATATATAAGAGAGAGCGAGCGCGAGGGAGAAAAAGAGACTGTTAGTGTGTGTGTGCGGAGAAAAAGGACACGTGCGCGCGGAACTGGAAAATCGTAGAAGGACGCGCACGCCAGTCTTGCCCCGGAGCAGCGGCAGCAGCAGCAGTGTACAGTGCTGACTCTTTCGTTTCTTACGTCTTTTTCCTTTCCTTTTGCACCCTACGCGCGCACATAACCGCGAATCGCGATCAGCGTGGGAGGAGGTGGAGGAGGAAGTGATCGCCGCCCGGTTTCCCTATGTACTTCTGTGTGTGTGTGTGTGTAAGCGCGTCTCGGTGTACGCGAAATAATTGGCCTCTCTGAAGTGAGTGTGAGAGAGAAAAGGGAAGGAGAGAGTCATCGTCTCGGGCAGCAGCAGTAGCCGCATTACATAGGTTCCGGAGAATCACGCCGGGGACCGCCCGTGTGTTGCGTGAACGCGCGCGCGCTCCGAAAGCGCTCGGGCCTCTCTTATCTCCTCTCTCTCTCGAGGAACGAGAGTGCGAGGGAGAGAGAGGAAGCGTGTGAGCTCGCCAGAGGGTAAAAGAGTAACCCGGAGTACTCGTCCCTCTACGCCTGTATTCCTGGGGACTTTTTTTGAGGAAACGCTTTTTCACGTTTCCTCCGTCTGGCACTAGAGAGCTGCCACGCGCGCGAGTGTGTATGTGTTGCTCGAGAAAGACGACCGGCTCGTGAGCGAGTGAAAGGGACGACGACACTTCACCGAAGGAGTGACGAAGACACAGCATATATAGAACGTAGGAAGAGGAACGACTACGACGACTCTACCTCCACGGCCTCTTCATCATCGCGGCCGCCGTGACAACGCCTCTTTTTTCCTCTTACAGTGTCGATATCGCCTCACCACCCATCTCCTCCACCTTTTTTTCTTACATTTGGAACAAGCCTTTGGAGTGAAATTTATGTTTTCTGCAAAGAGGGTATTAGCCAATGGTTCTGGAGCAGGAGTACATAACCAACGTAGACCTTTTTTAAGTATATACACGTAGAAGAGTGTTTGTAACGTAGAGAAGAAATTCAAACTAAGTGTTATAAAGGAGCCGCAATAGTGTATCTGTAGGGGTAAACAAGTGTTTTTTTGTATGTTCTATAAGTGCTTTAGTTTTCAATTCTTACCTGTGAGTGTACAGTGAAGTTAGGCTTTAAAAGCCATTAGGCACTAGTAAGGGCACCACCTACTTCAGGGATGGACCCGGTCATCTTGAGCTAACACAGCCGAAAAGCAGGAGAGGCACAAGCACAGTGTCGTACAAAAAGGCTACCCATCCAGCACCCACAGTGCCTCCGATTCAAAGTCCACCATGTCATCAACGACGTTTGTGGATCGGATAGATCCCTTTGCTAAGCGTTCTCTCAAGAAGAAATCCAAAAAGTCACAAGGGGCATCCCGCTACCGCAACTCGGTGGATGTCGAGCTGCAGGAGCTTCCTCAGCTTAAAGGTCAGTACATGCATTTAAGCACCTTAAGTGTAACATTTATTTGCATAATTATTCATTTATTATTTGTGGGCAGCAGGGCCCTCTATAGAAAGCTAGTTATAAAAGTTAGCAGGCCTATTATTGCAGCAAGTATATAACAAATTAGATAACTTCCTTTAAAATTTAAGTGTAATATATATTGAATTACACTGTAGGTCTAAATTTTTGACATCAAGTATTGAATAATAATAAATTAATATCTTGGAAATAAAGAAATAGTCTGTGCATTGATGACTTTTTTTTTATAATACACTTCATTATTTGTATATTTAAACAAGCTATAATTCACAAACTAGAGAAATTCTAACCTGATACATTCATTATTTTTATCCAGTGTGATATCATTGAGTAAATACAAAATAATTCTGGTACATTTAGAAGCATCGGGAGTTGCGTCATGTAGATCAATTTTATTAATTAACACTATGAAACAACAAACACACACTAACACTCTCATACAAAAATAATTGCATTTAACTTCACAATTGTTCAACAACGTACAATTATATTCGATAAATATGATATTAAGAAAATATACTTTAATTTTTTTATCAATTATCAAGTAAAATAATAGAATAAAGTAATGAGATTCAAAATAAAGCAAAGTAATTGTAGTTATTGAATTTGTTTATAGAATTTTTATTTTTATGCAATACATAAATCTCAAAAAGTATTCTGTATTGCAATTCAACAATAATTATTTATGAAATTTCATGTATACTAAGAAGCATAGTTGGCATATTTATAGAACATTTTTTAATATTGTTATATTTCATTATATTTAAAGTATCTCTTTTATTCAAAGAAATTTAATGGTTAATTATTTAGAAACAAAAAGACAAAAAAAATTGTTAACCCTGAAGCGCAAGCAATTTTGATTATTTGCTAACATAACCTATATTCCGGTTAAAAGTAAACTTGTCCTGTAATAAATCAATTGCACTGTTCATTTGTTTTATATTCAGTTTATATTGAATTCATTTTATAAAATACAAAGTAATAATTAAGTAGAATAAAATTGTAATGCTCAATATCATAGAGTAGAATACATAAATTGAATTTGTTATGTAAATAATTATATTTATTCAAGTGTAGAATGGCGTATCAGGATTAGTTTATTTTTAACTGAATTTAAATTTAATAAATTTTTTCAAGTATAGAAGTGCATTTTTTAAATTATATGAAAAACATGCTTCTACTCAAATAATTAGGTAATTTTTATAACTCAATGATAAAATTGGAAAAGCACAATTCTGTTCTGATACAGGATTTTGGCCATTCCTTAAGATTAAAAAAATATTTTTTTGCTTTTTATTTTACTACATTTGTACTTGATAATTTACAATAATTAGTTATGAACAGAAATTGAGTATTTTTACCAATTACAACTTATTTATTTACAAATTAATTTACAAGCAAATTTGAAAAAGATAAAGAATTATGATTCATCATTCATGAAGAATCATTCAAATTATCAAATATATAATGCATTACAGATCAATTAGATTCATCATTGCTATAAAATATTATCATTTAATGCCACCTTAAAACAGATGGACTACAAAAATCTTCAAATTCTCTATTATATCTATCTGAATAAAGTACTTTGCAGTGCTTCAATTATGCAACAAGTAGTTTTTGCTTTGTCTGCATCCTTGAATGACCCAATAGATTACGATGATCCATTGTTTCAATCAAGCAAGAACAATAAAATTCAGAGCTCTGGCAAATCAAATCAAATCATTAATTATGTACTTGTAATTTAAATGTACAAGTTTTATTAATTGCTTGAAAATTTTTTGTCACAGAATATAACTGAATGAATCTGATCCTTGGAAAAGATCAAAGTAATATGTGAAAAGCATATCAATGATTACTTTTCCTTTTCTTATTCATTTTTTATAATTCAAATTAAATTTTCTTAATTAAAATAGTTTAAAAACATTTTTTACTCTTTAGTAAATTATTTGTGTTTCACAATTCCACACAATAATACATATTCTTTTCTCTTTTTATTCACAATACTTTAAGCTTGTATTGTTATATAATTAACAGTTTTGAGACTTCATAAATGCAACTATCTACTTTTATTTAAATGTAATAGTTTTATTTTCTTGATATATTTTTCTTTATGCTTCTAAATTCTAATTTTTTTTATAATAATCAATTATAATAGTTGATTTTTGAGTTATTCACCCAAAATATACCATCAATTTAAACATCTTTAAAAATATCTTCCCAAAACGACTAAATAAACACTAACCTTAATCCATACTTCTATCATGTGAAATTTTTAATAAGTCTTTATTGCTAAAATAAATAATATATTGGTTTAAATTAGATCATTTTGCATTAAATTTACTAATCAAAGCTTCAATTAGCTAGAAAAAATTTTTTCATAAATTTTGTCAATGTAATAATATTAATTAATCCATATGAAACTTATGTTACTGACATATTCAACAAAAATTATGAAAGGATAATTCTAGTTTAAATTTAGCTTAAAACTGAATCGAATTGCTCTTTTTAAATAATAGTATTTAAATCAATGACAATAAATTTTTTATGATAAAGAAAAATATAACAAATAACCCAAGAATACCAGCGATGTCATCGTCAAATCCATTTAAAATAAATTTATAAAGAATTTTGAATCCATTTAAACTAAAAAAAATCAATACTCTTATATTTACATGAAGGTATAAAGAAAATACAGTAAATACAGTATATACAATATATACAGTACCCATATAATTCGTTGTTAAATTACAGAAAAAAAAAATCAATAATTAATCTTTTCATCAATCTTGTATCAGCAGTGGTGGTGGACCGCTACGGCAAAGTAAAGTCGCAAGTTACGAAAGAAGGAAGATATCTATCGAGTTAAGCGTAATTAAAGGTGTTCGTTAGTGTCGCCAGTCGTGACGCGTGAATTCCACGAATTCCGTTATACGCGCACGAGATAAAGACAGTGAGGGATTAAGAAAGTATTTAAACCTCAACTAGTTGAAGAATTTCAATATCTTCGATTGGTGTCGTTTGCAGTTGTGATTTTAAAATTCAATCCGGTGTGCCAAGCTATAAGCCAAATATACGATGTCCGCTTCTTTGTCTTATTAATTAAACGGCACAAAACTCTATTATGCACTTGAACTTTTCATTTAACTTCTACGCGATTAATAATAGTTTTCTAATGCAAAACTAGAAGACATTGAGATAATGTACATTTTAAAATTAACAAACAACAGAAAATAAAACGAAAATCAAAATTTTTAAATTATACATATACCTAGTTGATGTTTAAGATTTATATTTTAAAATGCGAAGAAATCACGATTATCGTTATATTATTACGTATTTTTTATATATATGGTCCCTATCAATTTGGAAAAAATTTTGTCTTATTTTACTGGACTACGGTATAATTCACTGATTATACTAAGCAGTTACTATATATCGATGTTAGTATACGTTACCATGCTATAGTTGTCTACAATGATGAACTTAACCTAAAAATTAGATTATTTATGCATGATGAATTTGAAATTGGCATCGCTGGAATGCAATGAACCAAATGTTATGCATTGCTTGGCAGTTATTTTAACTTATTTAATTCAAGAAAAAATTAAGTTAAATGTGGCGACATAAAATAATAAATTAATTTAAAAAACATTTATGATTGAACTTCTGCAACATTTTAAATTTCATGCTTATTATGCATAAATTACATTTCATCAACTATCAACTAAAAATACAATGCAGATGTTCGTCGGTTAGGTACTTACTTCAAAAATTAGCACCAAACCAAGTCGGAGTTCTGAAATTTCCATATTCATACTCATATCCATATGTAGGTACACTTGAGATAATAAAACAAACATCTGAAGTATGTAAGGATAACATGTTTTGGTACATAAATTACGCCTCTATAAAACCTAATAATATCCCATGATGTTGATAATACAATTAAAAATCAATTATCCCTTGCTATAAGTTAATTATCCAAACCAACCGAGCATTTTCCAAAGCCTAAATAACGTTTTACCATATAATTTGTCACTGAATGTAGGTCCACGTATAATTCCAAAGTGTTTGGGTAATTACAAACCTTACAATTTAGGGACGATTGCACACTTCCAGTGCGCGCTTGAGCTGAGGCTGCACTGCTGCTCTCGCCACCAATTATATATGAATATATGTATATTCTCGCCACGTGGACGTGCACTTTCCGATCGCAACTTGTGTAACGTACGCGAGTATATCACCTTCGTGGTGTATTCCTGCTCCTGATTCTGCTGCTATTTTATCCGCGTACATGCGCTATACGGACATGACAATCGATCAGCACGAAACTCTCGGTACGCATGTACCTACGGGTCAGCGACATTTGCGGGCTGTATGAAAGAATTGCATCATCCAGATGATTGAAAAGTCAGATTTCTTTCCTTTATTTCTTTATTACTTAATGTATTATAAAGATTTGGGAAACTTTAAACAATTAGTGCATTATAAAGAATAGGATAATGACAGATATAAGATAAGAAAATATTGAATTAGTATTTTGAAGTTTAATAAAATAAAATAATGTTTAAAAAAATATTTCAAAGTTAATCTTATCTTTTCAGTTTGTGTAACGTAAGAAAGAAAGTGTTTGATATTGGTGATATAAAAAAGGATTCAGGACCTAACTCTTATTAAGGTCTGTTTTTATGAAAGTCAAGAGACGTTAAAAAAAATTGAATTGCACAATGGGTTCGTTTTTATGACGCGCAGTCACTGTAGATACGTATTTCATAACATTGATCACGTTTTGATATTACTTTTTATTTTGCCAAAAAATGATGAAAACGTGATGGACTTCTTTTATAGTAGAATACAGTAAAAGTTTGTTGTGCAACTGATTTTTTTTTTCATGCTCATACGTAAATTAAATAAGATAAATATTTGAGATAGTTTAATCGGTAAATAAATTAACTTACGAAGCTCGCAGTATTGATTTTTTAGATATATGGATTAACGCATTCAATAGATATAATCAATCGATTCATTTAAGTACATATGTATATAATTTTTTATAAATTACTTCACATGCTATTACATTAGCATGTAAACTATATTACACAGCAGTCTTATAATATCTGAAGACGAATCTCTTCCAGTTTTAATCAAAGAGTCGAAACTAGAATGAAACAGATTTTAACCGATAAAAATGCATTTATAGGTATCGGTTTGTTCCTCGTGCCTATCGATTATACTCGCACAGATCAGAATGAATTCAAATTCTTTCATTTCAATTCATATTTTAAATTTAAATTAGATATTTGATCCAGACTCTGCTACGCAACTAATATAAGTATATTTCTTCACGTATTAGGGGCGCTTAATCTATGAATCACATTAGATGCCATTGTCAGATCATTTTTCAGAAAGAATGTTTACAATTGGCAGAGCGAAGCGTTTTCAAAGCTGCTGTTCGTTCTTGCAATACTCTTTTTGCCTATTTGTTAATATAGGACTAAACTGTTATTCACGAAATTATTAATAGAACTTTGCTATCAACAAAACTAACATTTTTTTTTAAATATAACTTAGCGTGTACAGGGGAGTTACCTTGCTTAGGTAAAAAGTAAATTCCCTTGAGTCTACTGAATGGCTTGTGCAGAAAATATTAATAGATCACGTTATGCTCGCAATATTATTCCGAGTTTTAAATAACGCGGAGATGATCATTATGCAACATAGTAGAATAGTTCGCTTTTTTTTCGAGGGTTTAAAAATATTTGCCAGTATTTATAACTTTCAATAGGAAAGTCTGACGTACATAAGGAACTTATTTAAATACTTGTGCTCGCAGTTTTCGTGAGAATCAGTAAAAATAAATAAAATTATAAGTAAACTACCACTTCATCAAATAAAACATTAACTATTTAGTGGAAAACAAAAATGATAAAGTCCTATTTGTAAGAAAAATTATGTAATTTAGGATAGAGATCTTGCAGTTCTTCAGTGAAAGTTTATCAAAACAAGTCACAATGGCCTATTCGATGGGGATTATAGGCACCTGATCGATTATGTAGCAAATGAATCTCTTAAATTTTAAAAGCAAAATGGTCCCAACACAACCGTAAAAGGACCTACAAGCTGCTTATCATTGCGCAGTGCACGCATGTATACGTAAATAGGTGCGTACCTTTTTTGCCACACCTTCGTCGAGGTCAGTTCCTTGGCTTTCAAAATATATCAGTTTCCATGCGATTCTGCACGTAATCCACTTCCATTGTTACCACGATTAAGAACATATCGATACGAAGCATTGATATCTCAGTTTTTACGCCGCGAACGACGACAGACACTGGCAGCGGTTTCCTCACCGGAAGTTATGCGGCACGCAAATGAGCGGAAAAGTATCTATTGCCAGAGCGCTGACGCCTGCCAAAAAATGTCCCTAAACTTTAGCGATTTCATTCTCAGCCGGTTGATTAAGCCGCTCTTATATGCTTACGCATTTCCGCTCTGCAAAGCCGTCGCGCGCGGCGATGAATTTAGGATCGAAGATATGATAATTGTTGCGAGACGTGCGAGATTTGTGAAAATAGGCATCACACGTATAGGTAATTTGGGCATTCCATGTTTTGGGATGTTTCTGATTTCATTCCCTTTGAATTATTGGTTTTACAATTGCTGAGCTTACGAGTGAAGGATTTAAAATTAATGGTCTGTTTATATGCGTATAAAAATGAACTCTCCTTTTGTGAACAAGTGAATCAACTTACTACGAATAACGAATTCGTTCATCTTCAGTGGAATTAGTGACATCACCTGTGACGAATTCAACAGATTTAATTTCGTGAATTGTTTGATTAGGTGAAAAAAAAGTCTTTCCCTCAACCTCAAATTTGACATTGTTTTAAGTACTAAATAAGCTTATCATTCATTCGTTGAGTATAAATATTTAAAATTTAAATACTTTTTAGTTTTAAAAATATTCTAATTTAATTTTATGTTTACGGCATGTGTAGGAATCTTCTAAAAAAAATATACATAATGCTGAGAAAAGTTTTTAATCTATTAGGTATTTGAAAAATTCCCATTACATGACATATCTATTTATTTACTTCTCATTTCATTCCTATTTATTTCTATTTAAAAATAAACCATTGCGTATAAAGATTACCAAAATAATTTTTGGAACGATTTAAGAATTTGCACATTTCATAATATCAAATACCGATTCACATTTAATAAGTTTCATTTATGATTGCAATTGATCTGCTCGGACAATCTATCAATTCGAAAACTAATCTCTAATATTAAATCAGGTGTTCTCCAATAAAATAAATTTAGAAAAATATTTTTTAAAAAATCAAATTTCTTTTACTTCAGTTTCTTGCATTTATCGACGAATACAATCAAATACAAAAAAAAATTATCTAAACTAAGGTGATTCAATTACTCGTATTTTTTAATGTTGCTGCTCTTAACTTACTATTACAAAACCTTTGTTGGCCACTTTTTGTGCAATATTTTAATTCGATTCGCTCATTCACTTCTACTAAGATTTCCCAACGAAAACGAATAGTGCATTAATTCGTCTATACGCCCGTAAAAAAAAACCTATATAGCAAAACCCAATAACTCGGCCCGGAAAAAGCGACAAGCATACGTATACATATACGTGAATTGAATTTGTTTTTGCGAGAGCGAGAGGGAGGGGGCGAGAGAGAGAGCACCGAATCCGATCGAAGAGAGGCGCCGCTGCCGTGTGCATTGAAAAAGGTCAGCGGCTCTGCCAAGTCGGCAAATTGACCGTTTTACAAAATGACGTCGAATGGAACGCGCGCTCAAAAGACACACACAGACGTACATAAGCGGCGGGGGCCGTCGCAGGAATATACACCTGCAGCAGAGAGGCGCTTTTACGTAACGGTTCTTCTGCACAGGCACCGACGACGACGACGACGACGACGACGACGACAACGACGACGACGACGACGAGCAGCCGATCTAAATTCGATGAAAAGTTCGGCCAGCCAGCGTAGCGAGACACACAAGCGCAAAGAAGTCTCGAGCTTTATACTCTGCAGTCTGCAGGCGAGTTGGTTCTTTGCGACGCCGTGACTTGGAGGCGCTGCTATACCGTCGCCGCCGCCGCTACCACCGTCGCTGCTGCTGTTGCTCTGCTACTTTGATGGAAGAAGGTGGCGGTGTAGAGACGTGGAGTGTATATCTTATAGACAGCGGCGACGACATCGATGACGTTTTCTTATATACTTGCGCGAGCGCGCGCATCGACGTTTGCGCCTTTTCGCACGGAGCAATTATTGTTGACCTCTTACACTTGAGTGGTTGCGAAAACATCACCCCCCCCCCTCTCTCACTCTCCCTGCCTTCTGGTGCACAAACAATTCTTAATTTTTTCTTATTCGGTTTTGAGAGAACGCTAACTTGCGTGGCTTGCGTTTAAGTTCAAGTGGACTGACCTAATTGAACGATCATTAATCGGTAAATTTATTTTGTTTCGTCGTACAGAATTGTATCCTTCAATAAAAATTACATACTACAAATGACAAAAAAAACCTTGTTAATTTGAAAACTATTCGAACTCAGGTTTCATTAAAATATGTGTCTAGTTTAATTTGCTTTCTTATCGTAGTAAGCAAGATGTACGATTAGATAAAAGTTTAATCATAGGAATTCCAGTCAATATAAATACCTGAAAAGTGTGCAAATATTGTGTATTTGATGAAAAATTGAATGCAAAACACTTTATAACAAAAAGAAACCTGTTTCTTACGCATACTCGCTCAAATAAACTTATAAATAAAAAAAGAACACTGAAAATAATGGTATTTTTGACATTGCATCTGAAAGTATAATTAGATTTTCGGCCAGCCTTTAGGCAATCGCTCCGTACAAGAATTCGCCTTCTGTCAGCGGGAATTCGGTATGTCTCTATCCTCTGAGTTTTGTGCACCGCAAGCGTATAACATCGGTATAGGTCGATCCATCTGGGAAAATTTCATGCGGGCCGCCAGTAAGAGCAGCCAAAAACTTGGCAACGCCGATTTCACACAAAGTACGTGACAACATTATATAGTCTTTTTATTACACGTGGGTCTCCAAAGTCACCCGTGATCTGGACAAATGTCCAAAGACCAGTCTGTCTCTCTTCTCTTAGGCTTCTTAAAAAAAAAATTGGGGAGTCGATTGGTAACTGTTTAGTGATTGAATATAAAACAGAATTGAACGATACTGTATAGTTAAAAAAGCAAAGAGTAATTTTTTTCCAATTACGAGTTGTTTTTTTTTACAAACACACAGTGTCCAAGTACATAAATTTATTATAAAATTTCATCTATTTTTAAGAGAAACATTTAATGGGAAATTTCTAATTAAAAATACAATTTTTCGATGCGCTTTTCTATTCCTTGTATTTATCTTATAGACAGGGACAGAAATTTGGAGCTTCAACGCAACGACATAAACGTTTCACGCGTGGGTGCTTTCGTTATTAAATATCTTTACTTAGAAAGTGGGTTTATTGCGCGTTAAAAATTTTTTTTTTTATTTTTTATTTTGAAAACGTCGGCGACACTGCACTCACCGCGAAACTATGTCGTCCGAACCTAAAACTCGCGACTATTTATATGTTTTCAAGAACATAATCGTTTTAAGATAACGAACATATACTAAAACTGTCATTCGTTAAGTCTTAAAGATTAATACAACCTTATGACATGGAAATCTCCATGATCTTCATTTCTAATTTAGAATCTAAAATCGACAACTGGAAACATTGAGCTTTCTCGAAATCCCCGCGTTCCTCAACAGAGGATCGAGACAGAAGTTGACAAGTCGCAATGAGCACACGCACAGCCTAAAATCACACACAGTGACCCATAAAAACAGACGCAGCGACACTGCCTGCGACTATGTCGCTTCTACATACCCGCGCAGCATTCCCAACGCGTTGCTCTATTATATACACAACGCGCCGCGAGCCGAAGCCAATTATTGAAGAAGCAATGTGTGTGTTTATAGGAAGCTAAGCCTTATTCTTCACAGGATATTTCACGTATAAGTATATCCTCTACTCGCGTCTGTCCTTTTCTTTGACTTGGTCCTCTTTTTCTGGAATCGAGCGCGTAACGGCCGCTCAACTACTCTCCTTCGCCGCGAGCCGAAGCCAATTATTGAAGAAGCAATGTGTGTGTTTATAGGAAGCTAAGCCTTATTCTTCACAGGATATTTCACGTATAAGTATATCCTCTACTCGCGTCTGTCCTTTTCTTTGACTTGGTCCTCTTTTTCTGGAATCGAGCGCGTAACGGCCGCTCAACTACTCTCCTTCGCCGCGAGCCGAAGCCAATTATTGAAGAAGCAATGTGTGTGTTTATAGGAAGCTAAGCCTTATTCTTCACAGGATATTTCACGTATAAGTATATCCTCTACTCGCGTCTGTCCTTTTCTTTGACTTGGTCCTCTTTTTCTGGAATCGAGCGCGTAACGGCCGCTCAACTACTCTCCTTCGCCGCGAGCCGAAGCCAATTATTGAAGAAGCAATGTGTGTGTTTATAGGAAGCTAAGCCTTATTCTTCACAGGATATTTCACGTATAAGTATATCCTCTACTCGCGTCTGTCCTTTTCTTTGACTTGGTCCTCTTTTTCTGGAATCGAGCGCGTAACGGCCGCTCAACTACTCTCCTTCGCCGCGAGCCGAAGCCAATTATTGAAGAAGCAATGTGTGTGTTTATAGGAAGCTAAGCCTTATTCTTCACAGGATATTTCACGTATAAGTATATCCTCTACTCGCGTCTGTCCTTTTCTTTGACTTGGTCCTCTTTTTCTGGAATCGAGCGCGTAACGGCCGCTCAACTACTCTCCTTCGCCGCGAGCCGAAGCCAATTATTGAAGAAGCAATGTGTGTGTTTATAGGAAGCTAAGCCTTATTCTTCACAGGATATTTCACGTATAAGTATATCCTCTACTCGCGTCTGTCCTTTTCTTTGACTTGGTCCTCTTTTTCTGGAATCGAGCGCGTAACGGCCGCTCAACTACTCTCCTTCGCCGCGAGCCGAAGCCAATTATTGAAGAAGCAATGTGTGTGTTTATAGGAAGCTAAGCCTTATTCTTCACAGGATATTTCACGTATAAGTATATCCTCTACTCGCGTCTGTCCTTTTCTTTGACTTGGTCCTCTTTTTCTGGAATCGAGCGCGTAACGGCCGCTCAACTACTCTCCTTCGCCGCGAGCCGAAGCCAATTATTGAAGAAGCAATGTGTGTGTTTATAGGAAGCTAAGCCTTATTCTTCACAGGATATTTCACGTATAAGTATATCCTCTACTCGCGTCTGTCCTTTTCTTTGACTTGGTCCTCTTTTTCTGGAATCGAGCGCGTAACGGCCGCTCAACTACTCTCCTTCGCCGCGAGCCGAAGCCAATTATTGAAGAAGCAATGTGTGTGTTTATAGGAAGCTAAGCCTTATTCTTCACAGGATATTTCACGTATAAGTATATCCTCTACTCGCGTCTGTCCTTTTCTTTGACTTGGTCCTCTTTTTCTGGAATCGAGCGCGTAACGGCCGCTCAACTACTCTCCTTCGCCGCGAGCCGAAGCCAATTATTGAAGAAGCAATGTGTGTGTTTATAGGAAGCTAAGCCTTATTCTTCACAGGATATTTCACGTATAAGTATATCCTCTACTCGCGTCTGTCCTTTTCTTTGACTTGGTCCTCTTTTTCTGGAATCGAGCGCGTAACGGCCGCTCAACTACTCTCCTTCGATCATTCGGCACATGTTCGAAACCGCCATTATGCTGTAACCTGCCGAGAGCACGTTTGGACTTTTCTCTCCAAATCCTATTAGAATGTTTTCGAAGATTTGAACGCTGCTTTATATGAAGCTTCGCGTTTTATATATATTGTCTCTTGCTTTTTTTCTTTCCTCTCTGCTCTTATCTGTTATCGCCGTGTATGTATTTGAGCAGTGATTAACAGCGTCTGGAAATGTACTATTTTTGAGGTTAGCTTCTTTTGCGTGATTTGTAGCTCTTTACGTTTCACTTTTTATCAGTTAAATAATGCAATTAGTTTTTCTTGATGTCTCGCAAATTTTCGACCGAATGTTATAAATAATCTAAAAACAATTCACTAATAATAAATTGCTAAATGTTAGTTCATTTGTTATGGGATCAGTCAAAATTTTACAATCCACGTAAAAACGAAATATAAAATCAAGATATACTAAACTTTGCTTAAATTTATACAGTAACGAAGTGTACAAAGCATGATTTTTCGAAACTTCAACGAGTGAAAATTATAAGTACATATGGAAATATCCCGCAGAATTCTATTAATTCATTAGCTTGTTAAATTGTTAGCACGTGTAATGATTTGTGAGAGCACAATTAAATTTTTTTTTCGCTCTTGGACTAAATTCGACTAGCAACCAGCACCGCTCTAAAAGTAATAAAGACGTCTGTGCGATGATACGGAAAAAGAAAAAAAAGCTTGTGTATCTCTCTCCCTGATGTCCTCGTGATAACGGTCCATTAAATTTTTTTTCCACAAAAATTCTGATTCACGTCTGCGATGATCATGTGACGCCTATTTCTCCACCTCGACTAATGGCGCGGTTTCAACTCGTTCGCCATCTCCTTTGCGTGATTATTGCGGGCTTGTATTGTGACACGACGATGGTAAAATTTGATTGCCCGCGGTGATTGATAAAGAGCAAGAGAGTTCGAGAAATGTCATCGTAAACCAAAACGATTTGCTTAACACGAGCTACCAGCTAGTGGTCGATCATTATTTTTTTTTCTATTTTTTTCTTTCATCAAATTTTGAAAGGATATTTTATATGACTGTTATATTTATTACAAGCTATGTACAATAGGTACATGAATATTGTTTTATTTAATCAATGTAGAATTCTTAATTTAGATATAATACTTGATATAGGTAAACTTGTCTTTGTTTAATCATTCTTGAAATTAATTAAATTTATTACGCTAAATATATTCTTTCATGCAATCATTCAACACCTTTACGAGAAATGTTAAAATTATTATACCTGTTAAACTGGAGAATCTCTTGGAGGAGCTTTTCATTTATTTGTAAACCAGTATCGGTAATTTCTGTAAACAGATTAAAAGGTCAATTTATAACGTTATACCGTTTCGCGATTGCCAGTATAACCTTTTTTTTTATCCGAATTTAATCAGTCGTACATAATCTATGACCTAGTACTTACGTAGCATTTCTCCCCGCGCATAGCAAACTTGCACGCATTCTTACATTTGCTCGACGCATCAGCGACTTCTGCACAGCCTAAAAGCATTACACACACTATTGTCAAAAACATTATTTATGAATTGCTCAAAACTCGCAACATTACGTATTTACAAATGGAAAATTCAATATATATGCGTATACCGAAAGCAAAGAGTATAATTGGACACTTAATAAGTACTTAATGAGTATAATGGAGTATAATGAAACTTTGTGCCCACCCTCTTACGGATATATACAACAAATTCCTCTCATATTTATCGGCCAACCGCATATGACCTCATTTTCTCTCTGATCGCGCCCGCTATTCACGAAAAATCGAAAAATCGACCATCGCGCACGCTCGTGCAAACATTACAAACAGTATGAGTGAGAGGGGGAGAGAGAGAGAGAGAGAGAGAGAGAGAGAGAGAGAGAGAGAGAGAGCGAGGAACCGAGCGCGCGTACGGTGACGTCAGGCTGCGGTCATTGCGACGTGGTGTGCCACGGAGCAGCGGCGGCGGCGACAGCAGCAGCAGTAGCAGCTCCGGCGATCGACAAAAGTATTATGGCGGCCGGCGGCGCGCATGTGCTTTGCAACCAGCCCCGAATTCGGCCAATTAATCGATGCAATTAGCTTCTCGCGCGGCAATTAAGCCCGACTTTTCGAGTGGACACACGCAAGGCTCGATGTGAGTAGTAGCGCGGCGCGATCCGCATAGACCGAGAGTGTAGGTGCAGTATGCACGGACTCTTTTTTGGCATACCGTCAAATTAAGCGAGAATTTTTAGCCGTTTACCTGTAACTTGATAAGAAATCGATTGTTTCTTCTAAATGAATGATTTATGTATAGTACAGATTTCACCCCAATATCTGTTACATAAATTGATTTCTTATATACTCGTGCAGAGTATCGAAGAAGTTGATTATTGTTGCATGTGTGCTGTTGAAAAAAAAATTTCAGGGATATTAATAATAGAGACGTTAAGAAATCAATGTGAAGTAACTAAATACGGCCGCGAATGTTTGCTTGATAATATAGCTAATTTTAATAATGCCGGCCTTTCCTTCTCTCCCCCCCCCCCTTCCAGAGATCCCGAATACGATAAGTCACGCTTCATCAAATTTCTTCTAGGGTTCGCCACGAGATTTTCTCAGTATCGACTTTTTCCCGTGTTTACCCTGCTCTTCTAGCGCGCGGCGTGGCTTTGTGTGTCAGGAATGTTTTGACAGATAAAATAGAGCGCACATTTTTTTTTATACAACAGATATGAAAATATTTATGTACCTGCATAAAGATTAGGTATTATTGTGTGCTAACTACGTTGCTCATTGTTCGATTGCTTTATTAGAAAATCGATAAGTGATATTTTTTGTTTATATCCCAAAATATACATCGTTACAATCATGTATATAGTAAACGTTATTTTTATTTAAAATCTGCTGAATCTCAAGAATGATCGTATCAGTTGTGCATATATCTTGATTTAGCAAGAACTCAAAATGAGCTAAACTGACTAAACGAAGCATAATGTATAGTATTTCGAGGCCTCACTTCAGTAATCTGAGTGAGCAACGTTCTTGGCTATTGGGAAATCTCTTACGTTTGACGCAAATGAAGTACGTATTAGTACTTAAGTTAAACGATTTGTTAACTGAAAGATATTCTCTCTTTCATTAAGTGGCCCATGGCACTTTTGTAATCTTCATTCTTCGTGTGGAATTTTCGAAAATCATCATTATAGCTATCGAGAATAACGGTTACGTATATCAATTTCAGACTTCAAATTGGAATTCCGTCTTTCAAAATTTTGACTGAAATTATTTCAACGATAAACATCTACCTTCAAAGCAATACAAAGCATTTTACACCTTGTGCATTTATTTGTATACCCATTTCTTGCAAAACTACCGAGAACAAAGGAACGATGCATATATTGATGCAGTAGCCTCGCATCCCAACGTGGCGAAAACGAAAAAGGAAAAAAAATAGTCACTGCAGCGCGAGCAATAATTGACTCGGTCTCTCTCTCTCTCTCTCTCTCTCTCTCTCTCTCTCTCTCTCTCTCTCTCTCTCTCTCTCTCTCTCTCTCTCTCTC
>UELV01177326.1:12577-24436 GCA_900490015.1 Megastigmus stigmatizans | reverse complement strand
CTCTCTCTCTCTCTCTCTCTATATATATATATACACACACACACACACACACACACACACACACACACAAGCTTTCTCAAGCCTATTGAATTCTATCACACTGTATACGTATACATGCAGTCAGTATATAAGAGAAAAGCGTCGCCGTCTTCGGAAATCCGCACGTCTGTCTGGGCGGTGAAAAAAGAAGAGAGGGGGAGAAAGGAGGAGAAAAAGGGGGAAAGAAAGAGTAGGTAGAATGAGGAAGCGAAGGAGTAGGAGGATAAAAGGAAAGAGTGGTGAAAACGATAAACCGGAGGAGAATCGCGAGTAATCAATGACACGTGCAAAAAGAAACAAACAGGGTTAAGGGGCTAGAGTGAAAAGTAGAAGAAAGCGCGGAAACGCTTCATTCGATCTATATACAGGTATAGATAAACACTGGGTGTGAGAGATGTGTAGACTTGTATAAGCAGGAGAGGAGGGACGAAGACGTTAGTCTGCACTTGCTGACTGCGGCACATGCAAGATTGAATGCCGTTGAAGCATTTCTCAATACAGAGGATATAGGAAACATTCCTTTCAAAGTCTTTTCACTAGATATTTTGCATATATAGATTTATTTCTTTACGCTATTGAATTAGTCTACATGCTTCGTACTGTACTAGAACAGATCTTCGACTGATAAACAATTGTCTTGATTTTTTTCGACGTTAGGTGAATTATGAGATAGATATAAAGGTCGATCGTGGATCTGTTATCAATAGAATTCATATTGCCTATATTACCACAAAAATTTATTGCGATACTAGTCTATTAATGTTGGACAGTCATCAAGGTTAATAGAGAGATTCAGAATTTCAACAAATTCCAAATTGTTTTGAAAATGTGATCTAGTTAATTACGCTATATGACGATTCATAGCTTCATCCCGAAATTGATACGTTCTCTCTAGTCATTCATGAATATCTGTGCTGCAAATGCCAGTCAATTCCAGTCCGCATTTATAAACCGATATTATAAATAACGAAAACTATTACGATTAAAGTTCAGTTTCAGTGGCGAAATTGTTTTACAGTGCCGTATTAAATTTCGGAGTCCGGTATCAACGTAGAAATTGTTTCTTAAGTTCATTTCGTGCAATCGAAAGTTTGAGTGTGGATTTAAATTGTAAATGTTCCCTTTTTAAAATCAAACAAAATAATATTGGAAGTTATAAAGTTTAAAGTTCTGATGTGACGTCATACTATTCACTATTTTATGACATCATGTCATAGTGACTTTCGAACTGCCATAACTTTGCGAAGCTGAAAGATATTTGAATAATGTAAAAACTGAACAATGAAAACGTAGTATGCCTAACAAAATATAAAGCAAATAAAAATCAAAATAATGCACTAATAATATTTGACATTCTAATAATTCATTGTAGTCAGTTTAATCGTTTTCTGGTTGGTTTAGAAAATTAAGAAAAAAACTTTCATCTATTTTGTACTTGTTATTGATAACTTAATCTCCAGAGGCGAAGCATCCACTTGATCTAGTAACTAATAAAAAAGAAATGCCTTTTTGATTATTTCCTATTTAATTTAGTTTACTAGTATTGCCATCAAAATGGAACAGTACATTTTGGATAGTTGTTGAAGCTAATTTAATTTTTTAAGACCATTACAGTGACTTAATCAGATTTAATTTTTGAATCAAAGATTAAAAGCGTGTGTAACGAGTAAATTAATCAGTGCCACAATTAACCAGCCACGCCACCAAATCTGTTCAACTATGTCTCACTCATCAATCAAATACTAAATAATGAATTATTCTTGTCTATTTTAGTATACTTTCGATTATCCTTTTCAATCGTCATGTCCATTTAAATTTCCAATAACAGTTTGATTCACATAACTCATTTTGAATCATGCAATGTGAACATTAGAAGCCACGTCAACTTTTTTGAATGATGTTTGCGAAATCACGCAAAATTCTTGTTTCATGCACTCTAACGTGTCAGAGAGAAAAACATCAATAAAAAAGAGAATAGTACTTCTTTTTTCCAACATTCTTTTTTCCTTTATTATATCGAACTACTTATTGTTGGTGTATGTATGTTAATAAAAAATAATGAATAAATAAATACACTTTCTGAAGTTAACTTAAAATATTACCATGATTAAGAATTCATACACTCAAATGTACCAAAGCAAAATTATTAATCAAACAATCGTTAAACTAATAATCCACCTAAATTGTGACCCAACTCCTAAATAACTTAGGCCTACATCCAGAAGTAAGAAGAACGTTGAAGACTACAATGTGTTTCCAAATTCTCTTACAAGCATTTTCACGAGTCAACAGTACGAAGCTTCCCAAATAACGGCAGCAGGAAAGTTGGCAAAAAAAAGAGTGAGCAAAAAACGCGGAAGAGAAGCAGCGCGACGTTCGTGAAGGGAGAGAGAGAGAGAGAGAGAGAGAGAGAGAGAGAGAGAGAGAGAGTCAGAGAGAGATGGGAGTGTGTAGCTAGAAAGAAAGAGAACTGCACGAAGTTACCGTATCCCGGGATATTGCGTATCGGGTAGGTAAGTGGATTTCTCGCGTCGGTACATTCGTGTAACATAGTATTGCACTCCCCTCGTGTTAGCTCGCGAAAGAGCCCCTCTAAATTGAGCCATCCAGTGAGTATCGCGCGTTTCGCTGGCAGAGTAGGCTTCTCTCTCTCTCTCTCTCTCTCTCTCTCTCTCTCTCTCTCTCTCTCTCTCTTGCACACAGCCAGGAGCGCTGAATAGAACGACGCTAAGCTCGAAAGGGTGTTACCTATTTATTTATTGGTTCGGCCCAGCGCGAGCTCGATCTCCAGTCCTATATATGTGTTTGCGTGTGTGTGTGTGTGTTTGTGTCTGAATGTGTGGGTGTATCCTCGAGTTCGTTCAAACGAGAGGCCTAATCCTTAAAACGCTCGGCAATTTTCATGGAGGCTAATCGCCAATGATACGGGTTGGATAGAGTATACGATGGTCGGGGGGAAGTAAAAATAAAAAAAAACACAAGGAGCAACCGTTTTTTTTTAACTTTTGCTTTTTGATTGTCAGGAGTTTGAATTGATTGTTGGCTTGCGTGAGATGATAGGCATCTTTGAACATGTGAAATCGCAGTTTTGTTCTGATTGGGTATTGATTGTGTATTTCGGAATATTCCATGTACATAACAGAAATATATAGTTCATATATCATGTGTTCAAAAGTGCTCTGAAATATTTTAAAATGTTTTTAAAAGCTAAACCATTTTAAGAATTTTACTGTTCTAAATGTCTAAATTGTGCAAACATCATTTGAACTTATAATAAAGTCAAAACAGTAGTAGTTTCATTTATTCGACTATGTAGAGCCATTCAAACTAAGTTTCTGGACTAAAAAATAAGGATGGAGAGTTGGTCAAAATAATACATTTACAGCAACACAAATTTATTTGTCCCGTTTCACAAAATTCGTTATTCAATTCAAAAACTAAATTTAGTACTAGAAGCTTTTGCAGTTTCTCTCCCTGAAAGCAGCTATGTACAATAAATTGATTAAATTTTGTAACATGTGGTAGTCAAAGCTGATAAACGAACATTTTTATTCGCAAATAAACTGAGAAAACTTGGACTTGCATTTTCTATTTTTATTTTTTTTATTTCATAAACAAGTTACCATAGATTAAAAACTTTATTTTTATTTCTAAATAACAAAATGTATTACCATCCGAAATAAAAAATATGAGTAAATGAAAATATGAATAGGTAAATGAAAATCAAGCTAATTTTAAAATAAATGCACGTCAAAAATTTTATTAATGAACTGTGAATACCCAGTTTGACGAATGAAAAAACTTTTTGAAAGAAGATATATAATTATTACGAAGAAAATTCATTTTACATGTTTTATTATGTAAATTATTGGATTTGCATCATTATAAATTGATTCAATTTTGAAGGTTTGCCAAGTTTCAAAATGTGTCTTATACCAAAAACTTGAAATAATACTGTAAAAGAAGAAAATGTTTTATTAACAGAATATCAGAACTTCATCTTAATTTAAATACTCGTAAAGATAGAGATGTAAATAGAAAAACTTACTAATGATCATTACTTTCTTTTTATACAACTGTAGATCAAGATATGAAATATACTTTAATAAACTTCTAATAAGATTATTAAATTTCGAACAAAAAGAGAAAACAATATGATAAAAATTAATGTTACAGTTTATTGTAAATATCGTTAGGAAAGATCTAATTAAACTTTCAACTTATTATCCTTTGTCCAGCGTCATTCATGCGTACATTGACTAAGAACTTTTTATACCTCATATTTAGTAGTTGATAGAATATCCGATAAACTTGATTGGAATCTCGGCTTTACCCATATCCTGTATGTCAATAATAATAATTGGTAAAATTTTAACGTCCTTTTAAATCACTACACAATTTTTCACATATCGATTGTGTCAAAAAAGGAGTATATCGGGACCGATCCACAAAAGGAATATTTTAATCACATAATAATGAATTCCAATCACTATGCAGTGAAGCTCATCAAGTTTTCAATATCGTTAATGTTGCTTTCGAAATTTTCATCTACACTCAAAACAGAGTAAATTAATTAATATATTATTTATACGCCGTGTTTAGCACACGTTAAAACATACTGTATCCATTATGACGGACATAATTAATATATAAGGAATTAATAGTCAAAATGGACAGTTTAAAAAAATTTCAAACATTTCCTTATTATTTCTTTTAACAAATTTTTGGGCACTTTCCTCACTGCAGCGCGCTTTTTGTATGCGACTGTGATTACGACAATCGCGTACTCGAAATTTTTGTTTGCTCCAGTGAACAACGTTGATTCAACATTTATTCAAAATGAAATATCAGGGGAAAAAAAACCTCGAGGCACAAAATCGCAAAAGCACTTTGGCCTAATGTACCAGCCCGACAAAAAGTTCATCAGCAAACATTACCCGACCGAAGCCCCATTTTGTCCAGTTCAGCTTTTTTGTGTTCGCATATATACATATACACATCGCGGAGAGGTTCATCGCGCGCCACTCTGCAAAAAGGCACGACATTTTTGGGTTTACCACTGTTGGCGCGCGCGAACGCAACTGTATTATATTTGCGTCGGCGAGCGGACATTTATTATCGTCGTTCGGCCGTTCATTCTCTCGTTCCTTTTTTTTTATCGTCCCGTCGTGCCAGTCGGCCGATCGCTCGATATTCGACCGAGCAAATATAACTCTCTCGAATATAACGGGCCGTGTGAGCGCGAGCAACAGTAAAAACCAAAAGTGCCGGGGAGGGACGCGCGGAGATGCGCGAGGGAGGAGGAGGAGGAGGAGGACGAGGCCGTAACACACAATGGATTATTATCCGCGAGTTCGCGAACACATGGACGCGCGTGGCGCGGACGTTACGGCGCGACGAACATCCCCGAAAACAAAGTTCTCCCTTATGTATATAAATTTGCGCTTTAATATATCCTATGTAAATGTTTCGTAACGAACAAATTGCTGCGTTCGATTCTCTGCGCTATGCTCGCTTTTTTTTTTGTTTCCTTCGCGACAACAACGCTGCTGGTTGTCGGGAACTAAAAACTGTTTGCGATTATTATTTGGTCTACGTATTTTTTTTTATCGGCCGTTCGCTGCACGCGCTGCTTTGAAATATTAATTGCAGATCCGAATTATCGGGAGCGCGGTATAAATTGCAGAATCGGATTATTGATGAAATATGCGTACAATGCTCGTGCGCGTATATTCCCTCTAATTAAATGAAACATTTCGCGAATCAAGCGGTCGAATTTCCGAATGTATGAAAAATGTTAAGGATTCTGTACTTATTTATGAATTTATTATTCAACATTTGCTCAACACATGATATAAATTATAATTTACTCAATTAACTGTATTTTTTTAAATATATCAAAAGCTAACAAATAAACGGTCAAATCTTCTGGCCAATGCCTCAATCTCATCCAAAACTGAAAATTTGAGTATTATAGAAATTAAGTTGATGCGCTATAGGGCCAGTAGATTCCTACTACATCACCATTAAAGTCCGTAATTTTGTATTGAACAAAATATATAAAGATACAGATTAATTTTTGGAAAAAAACTTTCTGTCATCACCTCGGTAATGTTGTGAACATTATGTTATTACAGTTTCATAAAATTTGATGCAGAATTCACGGAGATTTCTGTCGTCGAAAATTATGGACTCTAGCGGTAAGGTAGGAATTTTTTTGACTCTAGCACATCCCCTTAAATACAGCTATAAATATCTACAAATAATGGAATTAACAATAATGTTCAAACTCTGACGAAATATGTTAAATTGATAGATTTAACGATCTTTGTGTATTTGGGTGAGAGTCACTAGAACCATCTAACTACCTTCATGACTAGCAACTTCCGAATCCCATTAAAGCACAAAAAGGCTCTTTCACGAATCTCAGTATCTCCTCTCATCATATTAAGACCAGTAACCAATTAGGAATCTCTTCTAATCGTGATATAAGCAGTGCAAGTCCTTTAATCATTCAAAGCCAGATCCTAATTAGGCCACGATAAATATCAGCGCCTTCAACTGCACTGCTTGCACGTTTCTCTTATCTAGCTCTTCTGCCCTCTCTACATATATCTGCCTCGAAACCACTTATGCACATCTCGACAGTAATTTTCCCTTGGCGCGATATGTGTAGGCCGTCGACGCGACTTTCGGTCGCATTATCGCCACCAGGCGAGAGACAGAGAATAAGCATAATGGGCTCGAATTCATATGGAGCGATGTAGCCGAGCAATAACAACTTCTTTGTGTAGTGCACCGCGAGATCGCATCGATTGGCTACAGGGCCTTTGATTCGCCAAGTTACAGTAGAATACGAATGTACTCCTAGTCTATGTATAGCTAATGCGATTGACTAATCGATGAGTATATCCGCTGGTCATAGTAGCTTTTCTTATGTTCATTGATGGAGCATGTTTCACTTAGAGCTAGACAATTAAGGACAATGTTTGTCAAGAGAAATTACATTTATTTTGTTTTATCAAATACAATAAAGGTTCGAGTATGAAAATTTTTAAATTACTAGACTATTTTATTGTTCTTACATTGTTTGAATATGGAATCGTCAAAGTTCAATACTCGAGTTCGTCCGATTTCAGAATTAATTTGGGTTGAACGATATTTAGTTGATTCGATGTGTATTTTAATTAAAGCTTTGAATTCCAACATTTTAAACAATTGATTATACTGCCCACAGGTTGTCATTGTGGGATCATAAAAAAAATAATTTAAATATTATGCATTTAACTGCTGTGTCAATAAATGATTTTCATTATTATCTATATACAATACTGGTATCAAATTATAAGAATATTTAGTACAATAAATTTACATCCTGCTTGAAATTCGCGAATTACTTTTAAAAAATATAGGAGAATCTTTCCTTTTTTAGCAGTCCTCATTAACTATTAAATCATTTTCTTAAAAAAAACTGTCCCGTTTAAATTCAGACTTCTACAAATATTTTGTCCATAAAAATGCACCTCAATTACACCACCATAAAAGGCGAACAAGAGTCTACTTAATAAGAATTGTGGCTAGACGAAAATAAATAGCGACAAGTTTAGAAGACATTACAATTCCCAATAATGTTTCGATACTCAAAAAAGGGTTCACCATCGTTTATACTACGACGTTATATACTACAAGCCTTCTTCTCACCCTAACATGCATATATATATACCTACGCGTTCGCTCGCGGTAATGGTGGTGGTACGCGTGCGCGGGTTTCACTGCATTAAATTTCATATAAAATGACGCATCGCCTCGTGTCAAATTTCATTGCTCTGGCCCCTCTACACCCGTTTAACGACCCGCATACTGAATACCCGCGTAACACACGTACATAACACGCCCGGTCCGACGCTGCGCATAACGCCCGTCACGTAGTACGGCCAATTGAAGCGCGCACGCGCCGCGGCTTCGCGTTTATTATGTAACCTTATTGAAAATCATCGCAAACGCTCTATCGCTCTATTGCTCCTCCTCTCCCTCTTCCATCCTTTATAGATTGGTTTGATTGGTCTATGGCGGTAAAAAAGGGGGTGACAATCGCTTGCTGTCGTCCACGTTCTCGTGTAACTAAATCCCATCTGATGTACCCATACAATGTGCGCGCAACGATGTCTTGAACTGTTGATCGTTTATTGAAAGCTGATATAACACTTGACTGCATGTAAAATTTTAATTCAATATAGATGTAATAGTTTTTTGAACGTTTAATTCAATAGTATATAGATTGAGAAAGATGCAATGTGGAATCTATTTAATTTAAATTTAGATAATTATAGTACAATTAGCCAATTAAAAGAGTATGCGAAACCATCGAAGAATATATTTAAATGATAATAATTACCTTGCGAATTAATTGTATTTTACCAAAGTTACATTTTGCAAAGAGCGAAGTTTACCGTTGATGTTAATAATAAAAATAAAATAAGATAATCATATTGTGATTCTCTTTTTAATTCTAACATAGATAAAATAGTGTTATTTACAGAAAAAGTATACATTTTACTCTAACAATATGAGTATTTTTGAAGAAAAAACAAATTGACCTTCTAAAATAAGAAAATACGTATTAGATACAGGTAATAAATGTAATGCAGAAGATTTGATTGAATCGAAATTGAACTCGCAGATGTTGCGCTGGTAAGTCCAAGTAACGGTATTTCGAAATGCGTAGTCATTGGGCAGGACTAAGTTACTGTACCTCTTTAAAGTTATTCTAGCTCTGGTAACAATAGCTATCCAAGTGTATCTCTAATTGATCATCCATGCGCTAACCCTACAAAAAAAAATAACAGAGAAGAATGACAAGAATACCAAACGTTATCGTCGAGAAAGTACCACTAACAACTCCAGCTTCCACAGCGATACCGTTGCCGCAAAAAGGCATTTTTTCAATTTGAGCCCAGCATAAATCCATAACAAAACGTCGTTCCACCCAGAAACGCCCGCATAAAGTAAAGAACGCGAGTGCGCGGATAAAAAAAAAACAGAGAAGAACTGGTGCCATCGGTCAAGTTTAATGGAGCATCGTATGTTCCGCGCAACGATCGCACATATAAGCGAGAGACAGACGTGGTAGAGTGCGACGAGCCGAGCGCGATCATAGAACACTTCTCTCTCTCTCTCTCTCTCTCTCCCTCTGCAGCCGCAATTAGGCAGAAGCGCACTTTTCCCATCCCCTGCACATACATATACACACTGCAGATAGATTGTACATGCGTCAATGTGGATTTCCAGAGTTGCACAATGCACCAGCAGCGTAGCAGCAGCAGCGGTGGTGTGTCGTACATAAAGCATGACCTTCGCTCGACTGGTTTGATGCACATTGCAGTGCACGTATGCACCGCCTCCACCTTCCTTCCCCCTACCACCACCTCACGCATTGTCTATACGCGACGCGTGCATATCGCCGTGCTGCTGCGGTGCGGCGCGTGAGTGCATCGAGCCTTGTGTTTTTGTCTTGCCTACGTGTCCTCAAGGGGGTGCAAGAGTTGGAAACTCGAGGCTCGGCACTTCCGGCGAAGTTTGCTGCTGCTGCAAGGGGGGCTACTGCCAAGAGCTCGTGTTTCTTTATTGTCGTCTTGTTGAATTATATTACTCGCTTTACGCGGGACTTTTTCGATTCGTGCTGCAGCGTGGCTCGTGCGCTGCTGCTGCTGCTATGCGATATATCCTGCCGACTTGTTGACTGCTTTGCTTGAATTGTGTTTTTTTTTTCTTTTCTTCTTTGATGGAGAAGAGCTCGCTCGTTGTGGAGTAACAAATATTTCTGATAAGACAACTCCTTTGTTTGGTGTGAAAACAGTCTGAGCGTAGTTGCTTTTTAAACTTGGATTCCTCGGCTTTCATTTCTTGTGTATGTGTTAATCTGTTAATCAATTTGTTGATGGAGGAAGGGGATTTCGTTTTTAGCAAACAAGGTTCCGGCATAGTTGGGACAATTTATCGCAAAATACTGAATAATCCTCTGAAACTTTGTTGTCCCACGAGTGAAAATTTTCCTGCTTGATGGTAGCTTGGATGGTATATGTATAGAAGGGTGATATTCAAGTATTGCCTGTACCTTGGCGATTGTTTGAATGCATATATCGCGCTATAACTATGTTTGTCCCATATGTTTCGGAAACTATTGGTAATATATTAGCGATATTTATGAGCTTAGATATGTATTTATGTATTGGTGGTAGTTTCTAGAACACATTACTCATAGCTGGAAACGTATTGACAACCATTTTCACACAAGTTATTATTTTGGTGGTCTGGTTGTATCTGACATGGAGCAAAAGTTTTGCTTATAGTTCTATTAATTTTAGTGCACTGGGATCTATTAAATCATTCTATTAAATCTTTGAATGATTCTATTACCATGGCAAATATAGCAACTATTAACAATTTGAAAAGTTCTTCTTTGATACGTGACCCTAAAACTGCTGTTAACGTAATGAAATCCAGTTATTTATTTATGGCTCAATAATTTAATTTCAAGCGCTGTAGTCATTATTATATTTGTTAGAATAATTTCATCATACTTATATTAGCCAAACTGATACATTGTGAAATCTATTTTATTATACAGATTTTGATAACAATTATATTACTAATAAATGTTACTTGACAGCTTATCTAATTTCCTTGAGCATACTTAAAAATATTAAACGCAAATAGAACATGAAATTCTCTGATGATTGCTCACTTCATTATTCTCCTTTTTAATAAAAAAAAAAAGACAAACTGGTACGTTAACGTCCAAATACTTGTAGAACATGAAGTACTTACTACCCATAATAACCAAGTAGAGCCGAACATATAATTAATGACCCGTAAATTCAAATAATTAAACAATTATCAAAGAAATGGCATACCGTCTGCTCCTCATCCACTCCATATTTATCATTATCCATTATTCAATGGAAAATAAAGAAATACTCGTATAGTCGCATCGTCCAATTTTCCAATCAATTACTTTCCAATCAGTAATTCAATTAAATTCTCCCCTAATGTGCACATCGAGGCGGACGAAAAAAAAAAAGAAGGAATGGCAGCGCGACGTCGAGCGAGGGTCCAGCGCCGCGGGTGCGTTGACAGGCGACGCCGAGTGTATATAGGCTTGAGGGATGGTGGCGCAAAATATCGACGTTAATGAGACACTCGTCAGCGCCGCAGTTATAACGAAACGAGTCAGCGCGTCTTATCGGCGAGAGAGTGAGAAGAGGAAAACGTCTGTCTCTCTCTCTCTCTCGCGCGCGCGAATAAGAAGAAAGGAACGGGCGTTTGTTTGCAAGGCGCCTGCGGGGGTGGGCGCGGCCCCAACGAAATTGCGAAAACGTCAGGAGAGGGACGCGGCCGGACGACTTTATGCGCCGGTGTGATAAGAAGAAGAGCGCGGCTAGGTGACGTTGATGGACGCGCAAATAATATTCCGGGATAATTAATGTACTCTCGGTGGAGGAAGATGGTTTAGCTTCTTTTGCGTAAATATATATATATATATATATACACACTCTTCTCTTCTCTCTCACTTTGCATCTTTTCAAGGGTATGAGATGGGAGGCTTGTTAATTGTCAAGAGCCGCTGAATGTTTCTGACGATTGGACGCCCGCGTGCGCCCAAAGTTTCTTTTGTGCGAATGTAACGAACTATCTTTTTTCCCCCTCTCTCTCTCTATCTCTCTTGCTTGCTTGCTTGGATTCTGTTTACCGGGATTTCTTGTGTTGGTGGTTTCGCGAGACGTTTCACTACAGGTTTGCTGCTGCTAGGATATCCTGGGG
>UELV01177319.1:845-12602 GCA_900490015.1 Megastigmus stigmatizans | reverse complement strand
GTGTGTGTGTGTGTGTGTGTGTGTGTGTGTGTGTGTGTGTGTGTGTGTGTGTGTGTGTGTGTGTGTGTGTGTGTGTGTGTGTGTGTGTGTGTGTGTGTAGCGTCTCGTAATAAAAAAGTGCATTGTATCGACAGAAATACTGGTTACATAGTTGTTATCTCGTTAAAAGATAAAACAAAAAGTGTTCTGGGATTTGTAATTTGGTTTTTGAGAATAAGTAAACTAAAAAGGTATTTTTTTTAAATAAATTTTTATATTTTGATGCTTACATTATAAAGTTATGCACTTTTCTTCTTTGTCGTTGACGAATGAAAGCCTTATTGTAATGCAATTTTAAATATGAAAAACGGAAGAGAGAAAGATGACATAGACATGGCAATATTTATCGTGTTATACGTGACTTTCCGAATAACCGTAAAAGTCTACGCACATTTCTATATATGCAAATGATCACGTCTGCTCGTAACCGTATTGTAGTACTATGAGTCGTGTTCCTGTAAAAAGCTTCCTCCTTGTTACATCCAAGCTTCTCTTTTTCCTTACCCTGAGAATATTATACGTGATACCGAATACGGTATTGTACTACGTACGTACCTGAATCTTAAAATGTATAAATAAGGATTTAATTAATTATTAACTTTTAGTGAATGATAATAATTAATTATTTAAAGTTTTGTTAAATCAAATAGTATACCGCGAATTTGTAAGGGGAATAACTATAGCAAGGCATTTAAAAGGCTTTAACGAGACGAGATAATTGGCGCAATTAATTATTTAGATATCGCTTTATCGCAATAATACTGATGTTATATTCGATTTTATACTAACCGTGATCTCGCAACTTGAAATACTTAATTAATAGAAATCTTTTCATATTGTATATATTTTAATTAGGTATATTAATTAACTCTGCTCTATTTGAAATCATGAATATAATATAAAATAAAATAATAGATAATATTCTGATAATATGATGTATCATAAACTAACATAATAACAACGACAATGCATTCAGTAAGTTTTTCAGAGATATTATAGAGTACATATGAATGCCAAAATCGACAGGCTGAAAAATTTTATGTCAGCCGATCGGGCGACAAAGGACATTAGGGGCTGCGATATCAGTTTTCACATTTGGTTAACGAGCTTGTGATTTCGTTCCGTGCATCTCGTCGTTTACGTTTCAAAGCTATCCTGTGAAAATTATTTTCATAAAATATCGCTAATTAAGCTGGATACCTAAATATAAAACCGATAATGAAATAAATATTTTTATTTTAAAGGGGATGACGAAGCCAAATAAGCGAATCGTACTTTTCGGTATACGTAAAATTCACGCATCGGCTGTCGATCCCAGCGGTCTCAAAATGTTCAGAATAAAATTCTCTAGTGCCATTGACTCGTTATTTTAACCATGAGGACCTGCAACTTTTGTATTCTAAGCTAAACGAATAGGTGACCTCACTGTGACGGCGCTAGTATCAGGTGGAGATATCCTAAGCCAGCGAGAGTTTAGATCAGAATAAAAAAAGTGCAAGTACTCATGACTAAGATAACGAGTTAATGGCACTAGAGAATTTTATTGAGAACATTTGGAGACCACTGGAAATGACTGCAAGTACGTAAATTTTAAGTATACCGAAAAGTACTGATTTGACTCCGACATCCCCTTAAAATCTCGTATTATAAGATAAAAGTCCGTATTTGGTAGGATATTTTTACACAAATTAGTTATTTTAGGTAGTAGTCGTGTACCTTATATTATTGTCAAAACATTTTTATTATTATTAATTGATTTATTATGTCGTTTTGTGGTAAATTGTTAATGATGAAAGGTATTAAATTTTGGGGTTAGAAATTTAAAAATAATTACTATATACTATTTACCATTGTTTATCAATAATACTAATTGTATAACATAATTTTGATACTTAATTTGTGCATAAAAACAAATGGCAAGCTATCATTAAGTTAATCATCAATTTGATATTGTTTAATTATTCAATTTTCAAAATTTAATTAACTCACTCGCTATTTCGGGCCTAAATTGAACAACCAATTACATAGGTTTTATTTTAGCTTAACTCCTGGTCATCACTTTTTTATAAGGGTATATTATTTGCTTTTATAGTATCGGTAGATACTATAAAAAACCAATCGATATAAAAGCAAAGGAAATACGATACGAATATTTTACGATAATACAATCTCTATACGTAAATATTTTGTTTCTTCAATAAAAAATGCGTACTTTTATACAAGTTTTATTCGAGGATGTACAAGTAGCACCAACTCACTTTACAATGGAAAATACAAGTGTTCAGGAAGATTTTAGAGCACAATGCTATCGAAGTAAAACTTTAATAAAGGTTCGAGATGTATATAGCAGTAACTTTTTTTTAAAAAATACAATTGAAACTCGAACAATACGATTGAAGGAAAAACGTAAACAAAACTTAAAGTTATTTTTGTTTTCTCGATAAATAAAATATCTTGATGATATATATCGAATAAGTTCAAATTTCCACTTTTTCATTCTGGATCTTATTAAACTTAGCAGATAATATGAAAATAATTGAAAAGCATTCATGGCGCATTGCAAGTACAACAATAAAATTCATCTCGGCAAACCCAATATAGCTTCTGTCACCCGAAACATCCCCCAGTCCACGAACATTATATAAACCCCATCCGAAAATCAGTAAAGCCCCGAAACGCGGTGGAGAATATCGCTGCTCGACTCACGGCACCTGCACACAAAAATCCGGCCCCTCGCCACACATCTAGCCGCGCACACAAGCCATAAACAAACTACAGCACTCCCCTTAAGCATCGCCAGCATATCCTCGTACGTTACACACTCAAATATGACGGCGACGACCACTCAGGCTAAAGCCCGCGGATATAAACCTGATCGCATAGATGATAAACCTCAGGCTCTCCCACATACACACACGTGTATGTGTGCATTCTTACGGGTCAGAGCTACTCTGCTGCTGCGGATATGCGTAGAGAGAGAGAGAGAGAGAGAGAGAGAGAGAGAGAGAGAGAGAGAGAGAGAGAGAGAGAGTGAGAGCGCAATATCGATCGGCGCGGCGGCATCAGTAGCAGTCATCGTCTAACTACTCTGCAACGGCAACTACTCTCACGCTTCTGCATTGTGCACGTCCGCAACAGGGATGCGAATTTCCGGAGCAGCGCAGCAGCTATATGCTCGCGTGAAATAAGAGGAGAGTAGAGAGTTTGTAGGATGGCTTGTAAACGCGGAGTGGGGGGTGAGTGCAAGTTGAGCGAGGAGTGTTTTTTTTTTGGTGCTGCGGCTAATGGAGAAAGAATGGCTTGTTTGTGCGGCTCTCGTGGTGCGGTGTGTTTTGCGCGATATTCGATCGAACGAAAATTGCGAGCTTGGAATTTTTGCGGGCACTAGGCTTGAAAGTAGTGCGATGATATTTTTCGCTGAGTGTATCTAAAGGCTCTGTTTTGAGAGGCGAGGTTATAAAATTGATGTTTGCTTCAGAGCGGCATTTGATAAATGAAATTATTGTCGAAACTTGCAAATGAAAATACACTATTACGCGTCTTATCACCTGAAAACTCAAACGGACGACCATTTTTATTCAATTATTCAAAAGGTCTAAATGTTAATATAATGTATTATTCAACTAACTTTTTAATTAAAAAATATTAATAAATTAGTCCTAATGAACGTAATATATAGTTAATAAAGAGAAAAATCGTGTACCACGAATACTCAATTTCACCTAGCCTACATCCAATAAATTACCTTCGTATAACGTGTCCCACATCCATAATACTCTCGCCAAACAAACATTACTCGCGCACAATTTCCTCTCGATCCCGCAACCTACAAAAAAAAGGAACCGAAACCATATACATATCAACCCGTAAAAATCACTAGTACAACACCATCGAACATGCAAGATTCATTAAACTTCCATTCCATTAAAACTAATCACCTCTCATTATCGTTCTTATTAATACCCCAAGGAAGGCCGTAAGGCCGACGCCGCTGCGCCAACGAAGACTAATTACGCATATACGAGCACGCGCTCAGCGCAGCTTATAATGCCACGAGAGCGAGTCGCGCGCGCGCGGCTAGCAGCAACAATCCCTCGGATATCGCGCTCGAAACTTCCCACGCTCTACGCGTGCGTATATATACTGGCACATAAAGAGAGCCTCGGGGGCTCGCCGCTATACTACGCGCCCCACGATTACGAACTTTATCGGCAGAACTACTCTCCTTCCGCTGATTGGGTTTTGCGCGCCCAAAGTCAAGCGCTGCTATATAGCGTTGGCTCGAGATGCCAAGAATCAGGTCTGGTGTACGACTGCAGCTGCGGTAATGTGTGTAGTATAGTTGCGAGTTGGTTGTTATTCCTGGCACTGAGGACCAGTTTCGTACGGTTCGCCGCTTTTGATGGACAGCCGCTGCGTGGTGCCGGAGAGATTGCGGATGTGCGTGTGTGTGTATTGAGATTTTGGTTGGGGTACATTGCAGCTTGGTAGTCGAGCGAGAGTTGTCCCTGTACATAGAGGTACAGAAATTTCACGCTTTACAACTTTATCTTTCTTAAGCAATACGAGTTTATAATTCGTTTAATCATCGATACTGTTGTTATTCATAAAAATATAATAGCGTTATGTCTGTAATAAATGTGTGTACTGTGGCCATAGTGAAACAGCAGCTGTCAACGCGAAGCAGTCAACGATATTATTTCTAAAATTAACCCAATAACCCATATCTATCCAAACACACGACAGATCACAATGGCACGAGAGACAACTCAATTATCATCCTGTGTAAATAATGCACAACACCTTGTAAGCTGCACACGTCGAGAGCTGCTAGAGTACGCCACAGCTGTCTTTCTTCCATCTCGCGAGGCAGAGATAGTCAGAGAGCGAGAGCGAGAGCGAGTGACAGCTGAGCGACTGCTCTACTATACACGTACGAGGCGCATTGAAAGACAGCGGTGGCACCGAGGTACAGCACGCGTGTGACGTTGCTCAATCAATTTTGATTTGACCGCGCTCCGTTTGCCTCCCCGACTGTCATATATCCTCGTTAATGGTACTTCCTTCTCTCTCTCTCTCTCTCTCTCTCTCTCTCTCTCTCGTATTTTCATTTAATCGCTCCGAGAATATAATGCGCAAGATGTGGATATGAAATAAGCACTTGGCCAGCTTGCATTGACGTCTGCTCGTCATCGGATATATAATATTGATGGAATTTATTGTTTCGTGAAAATGCGGAAAAGTTGATGTGTTATTCACTGGGTGATGCGGTAGAGTGGAACAAATAAATGAGTGGCTGCAGGTCAGGTGTATACATGGGTATAATATGTGTTCGACGTATGGATTGATTCTCAGGATAGAGTTTATTTGGTGTCACTATGAAGTACGCAACACTTAAGTAGATGAAGGTTATTTTATTTTCTTTTTTATAGAACAAATATTGTTGGTAATTGTACGAAAATTTCAATGATACACTACTAATTTAACTGCGTGAAACAAGCTCTTATCTATTTTGTATGTGGTTCCTATTCGAAAGTAAACGATTATTGGCTAGATAATATTATTATCGCTGCAGCCATTTGAAGGCAGAGCAGATAAATTATTGGTTGGCGTCCACTAGGTAAACTAAAATTCTATTGTATATTTCGATGGAATAATTTATTGAATTAGCAGATCGATCTATCGTATTCTCCCCATTAATGCATTTGCTAACAACGTATATAATATATAAATATACATAATTCCGCTCAATGGCTGAATTACTCGCGAACATTATGCGTAACTTGGTTTTAAAGTTGAACCGTATAAGTCCGAATGCGCTACAATAATTTAAGCCGTCCGAGCGTGTGCCAAATTCGATCGTAAACCAAATATTTACTTAATGCTTAGATGCATAAATGCACATGTTTTAATCGATTATTGACCATTCCATTAGGTCATGAAATATTTTCACTATTAAACATTTTTTATTTTCACGGTTGAACAATTTGTGTAAAAATAATTTAAGTATTTTTAACGGCTTAAACATTGCTGAGATATTGAGTCAAAAAGTAGAACTTTGGTATTTGATAGTTATTATCAAGCGATCCTCAGTAAACTTAACGGATTTTCAACCAGCTTCCAAAATATTCATTAGTTGATAATCGGATAAGGGGTTAAAATTAAACATTTCAAGTTTCTTACTTCAAATACTTAATTAAGTACTACAACTTATATACCTTAACCTAAAAACTCGATATACACATTAATTACTAAAGTTAATCTTGCATCTCAATCACCTGTATCGTAACAAGACCATAATTTTCTACAGAAAAGAGCAAAAAAAGCAGTTAAGGTTACACGTACTACCCCAAACTGAATCGAGCGCTTCATCTCTTTAACTCGCTTGACGACATCGAGGGTTGGACGGTAAGAGCGAGAGACACGAGAGACAAAGTATAAGCACAGCACGAAGAGAAAGTAAACGAAGAGTCTTTTAAAGTGGCACTTGCGCAAGAGCCGAGAAACGCATCTCAAGTTCAACGAAAACTGGCTACGACGACGACGATCTTTAACGAACTCCCCTCGAAACTATTTCGCGCTCAAGATAGCCAAACTATTTCGTCTTGTACGAGCGCGCGCGCGTGCGCGCGCACGCACGCACACACACACACACACACACGCGACGGCTGACATTCCTGTTCCCGCGCGGAAATTTCTGTATAAGTTTATACGGCGCTGCGCTGCAATTATGTAATAATTAAATTTTGAGGGCTAATTAAACTTCGGCCTTCTTCAAATTAGACTTTTCCGCCCACAAGCAGCGCGTGATATAATTTTCCGGTGAATTCGCAGTCTCTCTCTCTCTCTCTCTCTCTCTTACTCTTACTCTTGGGTATTAGACTTTCTGGGAGATTTGGCTTGAAAGCCCCGCTTCACAGATGAAAACGCAAGAAAATCCGAAAGTTTGCACGCTGAATTCGTCGTTGCTTCTACCCCGTATAACATTACACTGGAATATAGACTAAAGGTATTTTCTTGAAAAACTATAACAAGAATATACTGTTACACCAGAGAAAAAGATCCCTTCCATTAAGCTACGCACGCGCGAATAAAGCCGGAAATTCAAAGCTGGCTGGTCCCTCCAGAGACGGGAAAAGCCCATAAATCGCATGGCCCGCAACCGACCCCTGGTGCAACACGCGAAAGTTTCGCAAGAGGTCTGCGCGCCGCCCACGTGTCTACTGGGAAATCTGCGGCTGTGTAAAGTCCGCATTAGGCAGCGATGGACGTGGAGGGAGAAATTGATTTCCACGCGCGGCGCTCGATAATCGGTGATTATCGAGCGATGAACGTATACAGTTCTGGTCCGTGCTCCTCGCGTGGATTAGCAAATTTGTGTGTGCGTGTGAGTAGGCGAGCGAATGAACGTGTGGAACGTCGGATGCAGGTATAGAGTCAAAGTTCACGGTGAGATCGTATCAAAGCTGAGTATGCGCCGTGTGTGTTGGTTCTTCCCGAATTGAAATTACTCGCTGTATAGATGGATATATATGTATGTATGTGTGTAAAGAGGAAATTCGAAATTTACTTTTAGATCGAATTCGAAAGATGTGCATGTATGCATGTGTAGGGGGTCAGACTCGCTGGAACTCGCTCGATTTTCGGGAGAATGCGATATACGAAATTTCGATTGTTCATCTCTATGCAGGGATAGACGAGAAATTTGGTGTATTGCTTTTCGGATTGCTTGCTCGAAAGTGGAGAGAGAAGTAATTTTTGTGTATTTTCAAAAGGTTGGGAATGGAATTATGCTATTGTCGGTCAGTCGGTTCGATTACAAGTTTCCGATCAAACTAATTTATCTGCCAATCAAGTAATAGAAAATACAATGTTAAGTTTCCGTGGAAAATGTTTTATCTCTAGTTCACTTTAAAACAAAAATAATCTCACACCATTTTATATCAAATAGACTTCTATCATTATTCATGATATTACGTAATAAGGCAAAATAAATGAGTAAAAAGTAGTAGATGATTTATGGAGTTGGCTAGAAATGTTTTATTAATATTTATCTTTTCATTTCGTACGGGAATTTCATTCTCGTGTGTAGACGGAATGATACAAAATAAATGTTTGAAAGTCATTCTCGAAGTCATTCTCTATTAAATAGGAAAAGTAGACCAGTCATATATTTTTTTAATCCTGCAACCTCTCTACCTAGAATATAAGTAAAAATGATGTTATCATAGCAAAAATTGATTCATAATCTTATATTTAAACCAAATAAATTTAACAATAAACTTTTATTTATTTTAACAATGATTCTTGTACTTATCTTTCATGTCAATGAAATTCTACCGTTCTCTATTTTATGAAGATTTGTGTAAAATATATTTTATAAATTTAGAAACACATTTTTTAATATCGTAGCTTCGAGGATCATTTTCTAAATCGGTACAACCACAAAAGGGTGCTCCCAACCCAAGAAACTCATAAAGCAGCCGCTAAACTGCTCTTGCGCAGTCTCCCGTCCAATTGTCCAAATCCCCACCAAAATAAGAGAAACTCTTTCCGAGCTTATTAAAAAAAACTTCTCCCTTCTTTCCTCATTCGCATATATAAGTGCCGCAAATCTCGCGCCCACGGTAACAATATGTTAATGCTGTTTCTCCTCGAAAGCTTCCCTAGGCGCGACGATAAAAAAGAAAGAAGAAGCCACTCGACAAAAGGAAAAGGTAAAGAGGAAGAAAAGCGCCGATCCCCCGCTTACGCTGACAGCCTTCGAGAAGACATTTAGCTATGTGTATGTATGTATTATATATGTGTGTGTGTGTGTGTGTGTGTTTGTATGCGTGTCTGTGAAGAAGAACATAGACACAGGGGAAGGTAATAGCGGCTAATCGACAAAAAGACACGAAATAAGAGAGACGGACGATTTTATTTATTCTTCCCATCCGTTAGCAAGAGATGACGATGGGCACGGATTACACGAGGAAATTCGCGATAACTTCTTTCGGTGGTGTGCGTGCAACTGCTTTGTCGATCGCCTTTCTTTTCGGCGAACTTTTACTTTAACTTGACTCTCACGACGGTGATCCGCTCACGCTGCCGATTTAGTAGCGATTAGTGCTTCTGTCGCGTGTTTTGGCTTGTGCTGTTGTGCAAGCAATGGTGAATCGTGATAAAGCTTTTACACAAGTATAAACTGCGAAATTGTAAATGTTTTTTATTCATACTTATATCGTAGAAGGAATGATTTTTTGTCACTGCTTTATCGTGTATAAAAAGTGTTCGAAGCTATATTTGACTCACGTAAGCGAAGTTAAAATGTAGTTTTAGCCGAAAAACAGATTTTAAATTCACTAATTCAATTACGGCCACGCACATTGCAGTCGCAACTTAAAAGTATCTATGTATATATACATACATATACATATACATATATATGTAAACGATTTAAGTATGAATATCGTTGTAACCAAAAATATTGAATAAAAATATAGGTATTTTTTGCTCTCTTTCTTTCTGTTTCTCTGCTGCACATGACTGCAATATATAATAACTTCATTTTTAATTTCCTTTCAGCCTAGAAAACATAAAAAACGGCTGTCCTATTACTGGCACTTAGCTTCCTTAAACTTATAATTGTTTGTTCTAATGCATATGATAACATATAATTTATAAATAAATGAAGTAATAATAACATAATGTTTGAAACTTACATTTTTTAAATAATCCAAGAATTGTGTAAAAAATTTTAATAAGCAATTTTTAATTTTCCATTATTATTAAAATTGCAAATATATGTACTTTAATTTTTATATCAGCCTAGTATTCAAAACTATAATAAAAATTTAGTTTTTGTAATTAATATAAAAGTATTTTTTATGAATCGCTTTAAAATTTAATTACTATTTAAAATATATTTTCAGCACTTATACGTAGGGTATTTTAAAGATGACTGAATTAAAGCTTCATTTGTATAGAATTTTATGAAACTGTAATCACATAATGTTTACATCATTACCGAGGTGGTGATAGAAAGTTTTTCCAAAAATTAATCTCTATCTTTATATATTTTGTTCAATACAAAATTACGGACTCTAGCGGTGAGGTAGGAATCTTTCCGACTTTAGCACATCCCCTTAAAAGAAAAGATGAATATTTGTGCATTCGTGACTTAAAATATCCACCAGTATTAAGTAGTGAAAGAACGGTTAATCGTAAAAGGTAGATTCATTTAAATCATTAAAATATAATAAGAGGTAAATTAATATTTAATAAAAGTTCTTTATTTTTATATTACGAAATTAAAATACTGTTTACAATAATGATCTTAAATACATTTGAACGAGTATGCCTATCCTATTAATAACTACGCATTTTGCTGTGTTTCTCTGAAGTGAAGGTGTATGTTTTGATGCGTGACTTTCTAGACTTTTGGTTCTACACGGAACAGCTTTAAGGCTTCGTAGATGTACATATTGATTGTTGTATTCGTTACATTGGTATCTTATTACTAAAATAAATTTTCAATTCCTGAATCAAACTAATTCAATTAGCTAATACTTTGTACACTCCAGCTGAGAGTACAGGAAATCCATGCTCTGATGAAAGAAAACAATGATGAATGGTCGTACTTTGACACTCAGTTAAAAAATATTTTTTGGTCCCTTCAAGCTAGATTTTTATTCAGATATAAACAAATTAAATAAACATCATTTATCAAAATCTAACAACAATTTCGCAATCTTTCTTTTGCACTCTAAATTCACTAACGAATGAAGAACAAAACGACAATTATGTTAAATACGTACGTAAAATGCACATGTTGCTACCCATGAATTGAAAATTCTATGATTTTGACATATGCCTCTTGCCTCTAATCTAATAACTTCTACTAAGTTGAGTGACGTTGATCCTTTTGAGTAATACTGTAGGATTCATCTTAGTTTGGGAAATTTGCTGGATTTGACCAGCGTAGTCGATATATATAGATATATATTCACCGCACATAATTTTCGCTTAAATTGACTTTTTAAAAGAAAAATATCTTCTAACACGTTGACAAACCCATGAATGATCATTTTTCAAGATTCTATACGTTGTTTAATAATTTTTATGTCACTGCAAATTTTTTCAAAAAAAATCTTAATGTTAGTTAATTTAATATCGCAATAATAAAATAACTCCCCATAAGAGACAATGTTAAAATTTAAAAAATAAAAATATTTTTTTCTCGCTTCTGAGGACATTTAGCTTCACAAAAATTTAACAGTAATTTTATTAGGTCTTTATCTACAAACCGTTAAATTTTCGTTAAAATTTCAATGTTAAATCTGTTGTCGATAGAGCCTCCTTAAGCATTTTTCACCATTTTTCCGTTACTATCATAAAAGGAATTGCTCCTACCGACATGTCCTTATTACATACATACTGTTTTGTTGTATTCTATAACTTTTAAGCTTGATACTTTTATCATAAATTACTATTTATTTTTTATGTTAAAAAGAGGTCTTTCTTAGTCTTTTTTAAGTGTTTGTGAACGGTTTTCCATTGTTTAAAAAATGCATAAACATAAAAATGGCTAAAATTATCAGTTTTTTGCTATTATTTTGGCTCCTTGTTGGTCTGAGCGCATAAATCTCAAGAATAAAATATTTATTAAAAAAAATATTTACTAGTTGTCTTTTATATTTATATAGATATTTTGAAAACTTATTAACCAAATGTATA